>JAQFXM010003500.1:0-19985 GCA_034693345.1 Entomobrya multifasciata
TTAAACTTTTAAAAGGATAGGCATTCATGATCATCATCATCTCTTTTAAAAATAGCACACATGTGATGCTTAATGTACATGCACTGTGTATTTAGCACAGGTCTACGTATATGTGCGTGCCACTTAAATTCGCCACTTTTTTATTTCCACAATAAAAAATGCATGTGCAAAACTTTCTTCCGTAAAGCCATTATAAAGTGCTTGTTCTGGCCACTGAGTATGTAGGGAACCCCGAGACCCGAGAAAAACCACAAATATGGAGACCTAGACATATTTATAACCTTGGACAAAACAACGTTTGAGCGGCTTCTTGAGTCTGACCATCAATAGCACTTTCCCATGTTCTCGTCGACTACTACTTTAAAGTTGTTAAATTGGGCTCTTTAGTTGAAAACTCAAACTCTCCCGTGGTAAAAGTATGCAACTATAAAAATATTCAAGACCATTTTCACGTGAAAATGAAGACCATTAACAAGGAGAAAATTGTTTGGAATAAAATAAGTGTGTCCTTGAAACTTTTTTTTATTTCCTTTTTTATAGTTGACATACTATTAGGTACCCTGAGGGAACTAACCCAAGACTTTCTGTCTCAATAAATTCAATATTCTTAGCGAAATACATAATTAATTGGTTCTACACACATATGCAACAAAATTAAAAGCTACTTTTGGCAGTAAAAGGTCGCACATGATACTTAGCAATTTTACATAGAGTGTAGGGAGGCGTAAGAGGATAAAGAATTTTGTTATTAGTTAAAAATGAGAATGTCATTTTGAACCTACCGTGAATGTAGAGCCATCCTTCCACCTTGCAAGGGTATATTATAGCAGGCATCTGAATTATCTGCAGTCCTCTGAAAGGATTTGGTGGAAGTTGCTTCTGAGGATTATTTTTCTGATTGTGCTGCAAAGTGTGTTGATGCTGCTGCTGTTGAAGTAGATGTCGATTCATTGTACAATTTGGAGGGGGAGGTGGAGGTCCAGGTACTGGAGTTGTAGACCGACTGCTAGCCTGCGACGACGCCGATGGAGGTGCTACCGGAAACATTTGGTAAAATTGTTGATGAAAGCTGTTATTCATGCTTGAGTTGTGCATCTTGCGATGAGTTATATGAAAAATTGTTCGCGTATAAAAGATATATGCTGTTATTTTCCCATTAACTATACTATGTTATTAGTAGGATTGCTTCTGGTTGTTTGTGAAATGCAAAAACAATGGTTGTAAAAGTAGCAGTAAAGTTGCTCTTCTCTTTCACCATTCCAAAAATGATAAAATGGAACATAAACAGAAATGAAATTTAGTATAAAAACGTTTTCTACTCTTCTGGATTTTCTGCCTATCCTTCTCAACAGGCAAGCAAATTTTTATTTTGGAATGTTTAAAAGGAAAGGAAAACGTAATCCGATTATATTTTCAGTTACGTCAATATTATCACTGATTAAAAGCTACACATGAAATTCGCAGCACTTCGTATTCATTGTTGGTTTTTGGAAGCTTTGAATCAGAAGAACTAAACCATGAGCTATTGTTATGTTCAGTTCAGTGAGCGCAACATAACTCATTCATTCACAATTACAAAGCAACTAAACTATAAGAAACACACATGAGCAGCAGCGTAAGCGCATCCAACCGTGTAAACAGCGTTTGTTTTAAAATTTACGCGTTTGCTCGTTCTTCCGATTTCAATTTTATGACGCGTTTCGTTTTTTATTCGAAAACGGCCATACTCGCGGAGTATGTACTAAATATTTTGATACGCTATGCGTACAAATGGTGCGATTTTGGAAAAAGCAATTTTCGTAATAATTGCACCAAACGCAATGAATGTCAAGTGTGCGACTGTTGTGTTTCTTGTTTTTCCGCCACTGTAAAAAGGAGAATTTCGTGTAATTTCCTTTATTCCCGAATTTCACTCATTTGAAAACGGAGAATGGCCTCGTTCCAAAATGAAAGTTGTTTTCGAAGAAAAAAATATATGTGAACACAAGAAAATAATGATGATACCAAATAAAAAGTCAAGCTGACTTGACTGTTAGGACCGTTTTTCGGGGAGTTGCTGACTGAGATATTATCAGGGATTCAGGCAGAAATAAAAGGAGCAGTGGCCCATATTATCATTCTTCGCCGTTCTTTTGATTTTCTTCCTTCTTTTGTCGTTGTGTCTTCTCTGTTTTGCCGATTTTAAAAAGGAAAATGAGTCCACCGAAAGACTGGCTCAGAAAAAGGAGAGAGCGCCACAAAAAGCGAAAACTGATGTGATGTTAAGATTATATGTATTTTTCTATTTTATTCATTCACATTCAAGTCAGTTTTATTCAGTGATTAATCTTCTCTCCTTTTTAAAAAGAAATTCCTTGATTGTGTTTTTTCCTTTCCTTTGAGAATATACACAGAGCACACTCCTCCACACGGACACAAACATAAAACTTGAAAAGTAATAAAAATGCGAACAAGAGAGTACCAGGACCTCTTTTCTTGTTAATGTTTAAGCTGTTCACTTTCTCCAGATAAAAAAACTCAATTCAATTCTCCACTCTCTGTCCTCTGTTTATAATATAAATGGAATGAGCATCATCTCATGACCATCGTCATCACAATTCACTACTGCACTGAAAAACGGTAAGTTTGGTTGTTTCGTATTGACTACACTTATGTTTTTATATATTATTATTATTGCGATTTCCTATTTGGCTGCAGCTCCCATGTTCTAAATTCACCGTTCCTTGTTGTTTAAATATATTCTCATTTCTCCATCCACCACCGCACCGTTTTCCATGCAAAAAACCGGAAGGATACGATACGATGATTTTAGTAGCTGCTTTAATGGTTCTTGTGCTAAAACGAGAGGGCAAAAGATAATAAAATACACACATTTACTCACGCATTGTTTAAAAAGGATGCTTTTATTATGTTTGCTCTTCAATAATATCAAAAACTAATAATCCTCTTCAGAAGAGGCAGAGAGGTTTGCACAGTGGAGATAACGAAAACAACTGGATGATAATAATAGTAAAAGAGGCATTGTTTTTTTATGATTGCACAAACCCCCAACAAAAGCACAGTAATAAATGGAGAATGCAGGAGAGAACACACTTCTATTTCGCAATATTATTTACACACATTGGCCATTTATCTGGAAATTCGGAAAGAAAACACAATCAGTGAGAACTATAAGCTCATATGCAACTTTAAATATAATAAATTTACATACACAATATATTATTATATGGCTATCTCTGTGAGAATGTACGCACTTTTGGCAATACAAACGCATTCGTTCACGACAACACAATTCGAACTGGATCAAGATACTTCCATCGCTGGTCTTATGTACACCAAGCTAAGCATACTAGAATGAATGACGACGACAAGTGAATGAATGTGTTTTTTTTACTTATTTGCTATGTGATGCTCAACTGTCCATTCCGTTTAAATAACTCTCTTCTTGTAAGATGAAGATGGACTATGATGCTTTTATTTTACACACGTATGTAACCTGAGTTAATGCCTTATGTCATGTCATGTAAAAATATGGTTTACTTTGGTTCGGTTCCTTCCTAAACTTTAGCTTTTCATGAAACAAGAACTTTTAGTATAGTGGTTGTGTTGTATTTTTTGTATCATGCATCATTGGTCCCACATGAAACTCATTTCCTGATGATGATACGATGAGCATGTTTGTTTACATTGGGCTCTTACTTTACTCTGGTTTCTATTTGATGATGATAATATATAATATTGCTGCTGAAATGTAGACAAAACAAGTAAAAATGAATAAAAAAATGAGTTATAGGAGAGGAAGAAGGTAAATACATGAGTAAAAATATATTACAGTATATACTACTTAATATTAATAGATGCTGGTTTACTTTACTTGGAGATCTCCATTAGAAAAACGTAAATTCATAAATAAATGACTCATTCATTTTAAGCTATTGGTTTTAAAAAGTCGAAAGTCAAGCAATAACGAAAAGTATTCATGTCGTTTTCTTGGTTTTCTAGACAAACAGATAGACAAACAGTTTAATAGAGATATTGAGCTTGTTCTTCTTCGTAGAAATAAATGAAGTTTATACAAAAGTGTATTAGTTATCTATCGACAAAATCGTGACGTCTCATTTGTTTTATATTTGCTCAATAGACTTGAAATTATCTATAAACAAGAATAACATGCATACAACACAACTGACTGAGGATACGTAAAAAAGATAAAGCCAAGTCAAGTGTCATTGCTTGTGTATTAAAAAAAGTTATTTGTAAATATAAAGGCTTCATATAATATGTTAAAGAAAGAACAATAACCTAGTCTATTACTCATAATATATAAATAATACATGCCTACTTAATATAGACAGCTTGATCATCAGCAGAGGAACAAAAGTGTTATCAGTTTTGTTGGAATGGGTTTTGCTGAGATTGACCCAAAGCGTTTCTTCAGTATAGACAACAGAGAGACACCAGCAATCACATCCGTTGCCCTTTGGCACTTTCATTTCGTTTGTGTTTGTATTCAACGCAGTATATGTATTGGTTTGTCAATATTGGATTGCCTTTGAAAATTGAGATATTAGACTATGACATCTTTATTGTTTCTCTCTGCTATGTTTCTTGAATGCATTTTACAATTACAATTTTAAAAAGATATGATATGAACATACCAACATTTATGTACACAGATAAATAGGTAAATTGTAAAAAGAAATATCTTTTTAGTTGAGTCGGCTAGATAGCTTCAGTTCATTCTTGTTATCCTTTGATACTTTGTGTCAATTGATCCGATACGTCAAATAAAGCATTCAGTGCATTAAACGCTGAAGGTGTAACAAAATACCATTCCATTCGAATATTTCCGTTTGAACTTTGAAATGTATTCATAATTTTGCTCATCAGAAATGCATGTCTTGGAAAAGCTTTAGGTATTTGGTTTCTCTCGGTGTCTTGTTCGTTGTGGAAGAAATCTTTTCTGAGTTGCTTTTTACAGTCATGCACTCTAATTTATCAAGTTAGTAATTTAATGTACATTTTCCGTTAAATCCTTATTTTATAGCTATTAGTAATACAGCAGTTTCCAATTTGTTTCTAATTATTGAGCGCGTCTTCTTGTCTCATGTCATGTCATGTCACTAGAAGCTTCGCATCGGTAGAAAAGCAATAACTTATTCACTCGGCTTCTCTTTCAAAAGATAAATAGCCAAAATGTGCGACGTGATCTTTTTACGCTTAAATGAAATTGTAGAACAAGTTGCTCTTTGCTACATACATAAATGTAACACAGATGTGTTAGAAAAACATGAATATTTATGGTTTTTAGTCACAATCAGCATTAGAATCATTATTTCGGATTTTTCTGTTGTCTGTGTCCGTCCGCCAGTACCGTTCATTTTGTACTCACTTTACTCGCTCATTCACCAGAAGTCTGCAAGAAAGAATCTCTGGCCCCCTTTTTTATCTTTTCTTTTTGTAAAGTATTCTGTTATGCTTGTAAAATGGTAATACTTTAAGCTATTTTAAAGAAAGGCCGACACAGATTTTTTCATCTATTTTTTAGAATGATGATGATACATAATCCGTTTAAATGGATACCATAGACTAGACAGATACAACTACGCACATCATCGTAATAACCCTTTAAATTAGTATAAAAGATTTTTTAAACGAAAAAGTGATGGGTTGTGCCTGCTAGCTTCTCTGTTAATTTTTTTCGTTCTTTTTTACTTTTCAAGTTCATGAACATCTGAGCAAGCAGAAAAAAGTATTATTGTAAAATTATGATACAAAATTGCCAGCTGTGTTTATGACAGTTAGACGTTGCGTTGTTTCGTGAAATAAAACCAAGTTAAAAAGATATGACACCAGCATCAACATCATCATCAGCAACAGACCACTGCAATGCCACTGGTGACTTGGCAATTTGCATGGTGTGTGTGTGCCTGACTGGTTGACTGGGTATAATATAAGCCAGCAGCACTTTCGTTTCATACTCATTCCATATTTTTAAAAAATCATATCTCATGATCATATTATCATGATATTGCAATATAAATTTTAAATCGTAAAAAATATGAATCTCCTTTATATTTGATTGCATGAGTAGCATAGCACATACACACACGTGAATGCGAATGATAACAGTAATTACGAGTATGATGACGAATCCATTGTTCACATGCAAGTAAACTGAATGGATACAAACTACTGTGTGGTTGTGGTCTGGTTCGATTTCGTAAGAAGAAAACAAAACAGGCTGTGTGTGTGTACCTACCCACCACCACCACAAAATCCGCAAAAAATATTACACGCATGTGAACGGCAAAAGGGTAGAATACTATCACATCATCATATCAACCCTTTTAAAAAGACATAAAATGCAAATAAAGCCCATCATCACCATTATCATCGATAATCAATAGGTTTGATTATAAACATCGCGTGATCTATGTATCTGTTTGTTACATCTAATCGCACGGTCATTTACAGTTTAGTATGAAATAAAAAAAGTTTAAAAGAATTTAGAAAAAATGAATCAACAGCTTTGTACTATTTTTTATGTGTTGAAATGAAATCATTTTTGAAAAGTGAATGATGGTGATACTGAGACACGAATACAAATGTGAATGACATGACATCGATGCACTCTTCTCAGGTAAAAAAAATATGGAGCCATTTACTTTTTATTTCGCACGAATCATTCAACCCATCAAATTAAAATCCAATGATTTCATTGTTATCAAAGTCATTAAAGTTTGAAAAATACAATTTTTAGGTTCCTTTTTATAAATCCGTGTTTAAAGTGCTGGGGCATTTTTAATTAACTGTAAAAACAGAAAATGCGGATTTTGTGTCGATGTCGATTGTGAAATCTTTTTGACATTTTGAAGCCTCAGGCTAAAAACAGTATCTTCACATCATTTTTTTACAACCAGATAAAATATATAGCGAAAGGTGTAGACAAAAAGTGAATTGGTGATGATGATTGTGTTTGTATGAAATGTGTTGAGTGACGTTCCGTGACAATCGCATGATGAGAATTTCGTATAAAACAAACAGCTTCATGTAGAGAAGAGTCATCATCAAAGTTTTCTTACAGGTGGTGATCTGATCATGATGTGATGAGTCAAGTATCAAACAAGACACATATAACGCATACTTGATTACATGAGGATACGTGGTTGTTTTTTTACAGTTTTATTTAAAACCCTTTTCACCTCGCATCTCTCGTAAAAAGATAATTTTTATGTTTGCCTATTTTAAGATCGCGATAGGAGACAATCAG
This sequence comes from Entomobrya multifasciata, assembly GCA_034693345.1. NCBI lineage: Eukaryota > Metazoa > Arthropoda > Collembola > Entomobryomorpha > Entomobryidae > Entomobrya > Entomobrya multifasciata. The sequence continues at coordinate 7,274 of JAQFXM010003500.1, forward strand.
GTAGTAAAAATGGTGTGCGTGTTTTATAGCTTATTTGCAGGGTTCGTTTTTATGTATTTCTGGCTTTTATGGATTTGAAAAAAATGCGTTGTGCATTGAAAATTAGAAACGTGGAGAACAATTTAAGATTTAGTGAAGACCTTCCCATCTATGCACGTCTTGTACACAAAAAGTTATTTTGAACAAGGTCTGAAATTAAGATTCGTCATATGTATTTAACTTTGAGCTTTCGTTGATTTTCATTTTAGGTTAATATCTTGGTTTCGTAGGTCATGTCATCGTTCATCATTAAACAAGAAGATTTTTTCTTGATTTTGATAATTTACAATGAGTCATGTAATCACGGTTGCTTGTTCTTCGTTCAATGTTAAGATTTTTTTGGAATTTCAATAAACCAAAAAAGTTCAAGAGAGCAATTTTTGTGATTACTATTCTTCGTAAATTTTGAAATATCTTCGGATTTTAAGGCCCTTTAAATCAATAAAAATCAACAGTTTCTTGTAAATACATTTATTCGTGAGGTAGGTCCATAAGGGTCAAAGAAATGCAAATTGGTCTCCTACTGTGCTTTTCTCGGTGCTACGATGCTCTGTACAGGGAAAACAATTTTTCTTACCAAAAATTTAGATCCGTATACAAAATCCGAAACTTTGCACTTCCAAATGCTTCTAAACATAATATATTTTCATATGCCGGGTTTTTTATAGCACGCGACGCACACAAATGCATAAGAACTTTATGCAAAATTTAACACTGCATATGTCATGTCACCAAGAAAATACACCGACTTTTTGTAACAAGTCTGTCAACGTACATCACAACAAAACACACATATGTATGTAACAGTAATCAACAACGCTCACTTGTTAAAACAGGCCACATTACGCCTGCACCTTAAAAAGTTAAGATAATACATACATTCAGCGAGAAAATACTTAAATCCATGCATGAAATCATTTATACAGAAAAACTTGCAATAGTTGCAATTAGCAGAATAGAATGTCAGTAACCCAATATAGCTTTAGTAAGCATTGCAATTAATTGTACACCCACACAACACTTAATTCTTTTCTAACTCCCTTCAGTGTATCTGTCAATAGCGTGAACATCAGAAATGATGTGTTTTACTTTTTAAAGCAAATTGTGATGTGAATTTCACACAAAACACCACACAAAGTTAATAGTAATTCCAGAAAAAATGTTTTTAATTCAAAGTTACAGTCACACACATTGTACACACATTGTAAAAGTGTTAAAAAATGTCATATGAACGAATACCATGAAACGGTTTTTCTCTGATATATTGTTTTAAAAAATCAACACAGAGTCCCCTCACCAAAAAGGATGTGAGCACATTGCCGTCCCAAGGAATACTGAAACCTGTCTACCGCTGCAGTCTGCATCTCGTTCACATATTATCTTCATCGCATGTGTTTTCGTCAGTTAAGATACGATACGAACGTCGTTGGACGGTGAACAAGAGTTGAGTTCCCCCACCACCACCACAACTTCTCTCCTCAGTAGTAAGCTTATATGTACATTCTATACCTATTTCATTTTATATGCGACATTGCCTTGTTTACTGCATCATGTGTAAACTAGTAAAAAACTAGTAGTTATAAGTTATGAATGTATGCATCATACTATGAGATACATAAACTATAACGAGCATAACAGCAGCAGTGAGCAAGCCGGCCTGTGAGAAAAAAAGGGAACGTACTTTTTTATACCCTACCTACTACAACCCCAGCATTTCCAATTTCTACATCTCGTGCCGTACGTAACGTACCACTACTGTACACTGTACCCATAAATTGCAAGCATTGAACTTTCGTACTCCAGAACTCCAAAAAAATACCAAAGTGGTTATACAAATGCCTTGCCACTGCCTCCCATCATTTTACTGCGCTAGCTACCCTACCATCTATAGTCGAAATCCGCATATTATCGGTTTCGCCTTCCTTTTTACCAGACCGAGATCGTCGGCATTTTATGTCACCCTCCCTTGCATGCAATAGCTAGCTGTCGTCTGGAAAGGGAATATCTCCTTTTCTTTTTACTCTTTGCTTGTTTTGCGAATGTAGCTTAGAAAAGTGGAAGAAGCCAGGAACAGCCACCTTGAAACAGAAGTGGAAAATGTGAGGTTTGGAAAGTCTAGAATTGGGTAGGAATCAGGAGGGTAGATGTCCTTCGGTTAGTAATAATATAAGTTTAGAATATATTTATGGGCATGGTTTGTATTTTATGATATGATGTACATAGCTGAGTTTGGGAGCGAAATGTAATGGTTGCACACTTTTACGAAGCATGAACTAACTATTTTGCCATTTTGCAGCTATTTTTTTGCATAGATTTTATTCAGAGATGTGGATAAGGTAAATATGATATATGCAAATAAAATGTTGACGGGAATGCGCTACTGAGCTGAGCTAAATCGGTTTTGTGCTTTTGATATGGCTTTGCATTGTTGTAAGATTGCAGTATGAAGAGGCACAATTTCATATCACGAAGTAAAAGTGAAACGCATAAAAGTAAAATAGGATCATTTTCAGTTTTATGAAGAATAGCATTGCATGACGCGACATGACGAACTGTTATGCTGATGATAACTTAATAAAATGGTAGTCGTAGGTCGTATCATTTGTCAAGTATGTTATCTGTACAAATGAGTTTCTGTGTTTTTTTTGCTTTTTGTATTGAAGATTGAGATTGAGACGAGAAACCACGCTGCGCTGATAATATAAATGAGCAGAAGGACCAGTCGTGCAACGACGAATGTTTCCACTTTGACTTTATAACTGTTTTGATTTACGAGGATTGTCTGATTTACGGTAATTGACACAATTTGCATTTTTATATCTCGTGAAGTGGTTCAAGGATAGGAATAGAGGCAGAACGAATGTGGCTTGTGACAAGTGGTAGAAGAAGAGGTTAAATGTCTTCATGAAGTTATAAATTAATTTCAGTAATTTTTTTGATAATTAAAAATTAAGTGATTATAGTATAGTAGAGCTCTTTGTTTGATTTTTAAATTACTCATTTATATCTAACGACGTTACAAAATATTCTATACCGCGAAAAACTTGTGGTGGTCGATGAAGTACTTCAAAAAGCAATCAGGTAAGAGACAAACCTGTTGTCAATACAAAATTCCAGGTGCAGTAGTGCAATATGTATACACCTTAATGAACTTCATAGGTCGTTAACATTTTGACATTCCTTAAAAGTTATGGATCATTAAAAGCAGTTTCTAAATAATAATTTGTGAGAGTGCCTGGTTTTTAAATATTTTTATGTCAGTTAGGTGGTGTGGGGTAAATGATGATTTGAGTAAAGTGGGTAGGACTAAACCCTTAGGGTTGAGACAGCATGGTTTATACTCGCTTCTGTCAGGAATAAGTACATTGATTTTTAAACCTAACCGAACCTAACCTAACCTATTTAAATGAACAAACTACAACGAGAATCATTAACTTTTCCTGCGACAGCATACCCCAAATACATTGAGTTGGTATAGGGAAAATACACGTGCGATAAACCATGCTGTCGCAACCCGAAGGGTCTAGTCATACCAGATTTTTGTTCTTTTAAACTTGCAGACTTATCGAGTTACAAGATGGCCCCGGCAAAACCTCCGAAAGTGAAGACGCTCACTGGTCGCCGAAGGTGGATTATGATGTGTTTCATAAAGAAGAGCCAGATGTATCCGGAGCTGTACGGGGAAATTGGGACGAAACATTGGAAAGATATGCTAATTGATTTTCTCTGTGACCCCAAGCATTGCAGGGCTAACGCGAGGGATATTGATGCTTGGTTGAAGTTGCCTGATGTTGTGGAGGTAAGTACGCACAATAAGGTTCTTAATATTTATTTGAAGTTTAATTAATACAAATTTATTTTATGTAACTTATTTCCTTTATTTCTTTTTTAATCAGGAAATAGCTGAACAAGCTGAAGAGATTGCAGAGAATCCTCCACTGCCTCCACCTCCACGCGCTGAGTGGCCATGGCCTGATTTCCTAGCAGCGATCGGCTTGACAAGACTGCCAATACAGAAGACTGAAAAGAAAGCAGAACCAACACCACAACGTGGTTACACAGCCGACGGGTCGGGTATGAAGATGAGGAAGCGGCGTGTTGATACAGACAAAAAATTGGTCAATTCACCAGAAGTTGCGATTGCAAGGCCCATTGATCAGCGAAATTGCAATATAATGTAGTTTGCAAAGATCTCAGCGTGATTACTCATGACCCTAGTCCTAATGACATGCAAATTGACAATCATTCTACAGAATTAGAGCATTTTTATGAATGTATTTTTGACATTTTTATGTGTTGTATATATGTAGAATTTAAGTAATTAATCAACTTAGTGTCACAGATAAGGTGATAAAGTTGTGAAATGATGTGCCAAATTAGTGATTCCAAAGGAATACGAACTATAATATTAGTCTTATCATCTCATAAAAAATTGTATTATGAATTAGTACAAAAATATTCATGTACACTTAGGATAATTATCTTACAAAAATAAAATAAGTAAAGGGTACCTCCAAAATGTTCTTTACCGAAAGTTACTTATGTACTTTTCACCTTTTTTCCTTCCGTTGTATTTCTGAGAAGTACGTTAATATTCAAGATAAAAAGAAAAAAGATGTAATAAAAAGAGAAAGTTAAAAGAACAAGTACAATTGAACCTTTTCATTTTACTTTCATGTTGCTGTGATATGTCTCTGTATAGTGGGACTAGTCAATTCAAGTGATGTAGCCTGACTGTAGTAGATAGACCAGTAGCGAACTATTGTATACATTTTGTAGTCCTTACCTACATTTTTTGCGTTTCATCAAGAAAATTCGACATTTATTATTGTTTCTTTTGTAATAAGCTTTACCTTCGATCCAAAACCACGGTTAATTATTCAGCGGATATGCCAAATAACAGTAACATCATCCTTACTGTCCATAGGAATGCGAGTATGTAATAAGCTTGACTTCTCGTTATGTTTTAGCAATATGGCAATACCATTAAAATGTTATGGTATGCGATGCGCTATGCCACGATTGCCACTAACGAAACAAAAGACTTGAAAGTTAAATTGGAAGCTATGATTTTCCTTTGTATTATTACTTTATGCTATTCTGTCGTGTAATAAAGTAGAAAATCAATAAATGACTTCTCTGCTTTCTCTAGAGTTCCATTTATTTTCCCAATATTCAATATTATCAGTGTTCTGTTATTTCACCAAACTTTGGCAAATAACAGTTGAATATCTATTTTCCCATTTAATTGAACTCTAAACTGCATTAATTCCTTTTTCTTTCCTACTTTAAAAATTAGATAGTACAAATTTCCTGTGTACATTTATAATACACAGGACTACAGAAGTAATATGTCCCTGCTTGAGCTTCTGTACACTGGTAATTCTGCGAGGAGCAATGGAAGGGGTCTGCGATTGCCTTTATTACTGGGAAGACTTCATTTAGGTCTTATCTTTTCAGGCCCGAGTAGTTCGTCATCAACAAAAAAGTCTTCATTTGAAAATAGCTGTCTACGTAGCTTTCTTTTCATTGCTTCTGTGCTCGTCACAAAATGTGGTTCTGTTATTCCCATACATTTGAATGATAAAGATGCAAATAATAGTAATTCCCTGTCGACAACGTCATCATCAGTGAATCAAGACATGTCACACGTTTCAAACGCAATCCTGCTTTCCCATTACTTGAGACAACTTCACGAAAATGATGATCACCAAGAATATCCCATGCGGCATATCCTGTAAGTGGACTCCTGTAAATTGCAAATCCATGCGTAAATAAATTTTTTAAAGTTTTAAAACTGATATTTGAAAATTTCAGGACATTACAAGCAAAAGAGCAAGGAAGACAGGTAATTGGAGTGACTCAGAATGATAACCAAGAAGAAAGCGTAAAGACGGTGGGATACGTACTCAAAGGAATGATTCTTCCTATGCTTATTGCACTCACACTATCCTTCGGATTTATCATTTACAAAAATCGGGTAAAGCGAGCAAGGCTACAAGCAATTCAAAATTCTCTGGAAGCCACACGCCTTAACCCAAATCAACTGACTTATCATCCTCCCATCATCAGCGGAGGAGGTGCTGGGGGTGGCAGTGGAGGGGACGTACATACACGAGGATTTGTGAGCAACGCATTACTTTCCGTTTTGGAAGCGCGGGGGGAATGGAGTCTAATTAGTGGGGGTGATGGAAATATGTTGATGTTTGAAAGGGACGACTACGTGGGGGAAGGTGGAGAAACTGCAAGATACAAGCCTTACATGCATGATAAGCCGCCTGACTATGCAAGTGTCTTTGATCCGCCCACTTATGAGCAAGCTACTTGTTCGCCAAACCCATTTGCGACGAATGACCCCAATGGAATGAAGAAATTTCCGGTACCTACCGTTTCTGTTGTGGATAGTAATATTGGAAGTGAGAACGAACAGTTGTTGCCATCTATGTTTTCGGGAACGTTTTCAGTGGAAGCGGATTGGGGTGTTGAGGACGAACTGGAGGATGAGAGTGAAAGTGAAGGAAAATACTTGGTACATGTGACCAGCAGTACATCTGGGTAAAACTGGAGAGTACTTCAAAGATTTTCAAAGTAATTTTATGCTTGAAACAAGATGACGTTTTTTTAAATAACCGTTTTCGATTTGCACACGCTAAATTTTATTTGACTAGAAAACGCTTTTTTACACTACAACATTTGACAAAGGTATAAGTTTAATGTATAATGGTATCAGTATGAGTATGTACTTTTATTTTATTACACTGTCTACATATGTTACAATTTGCTTGATTGATACAAGTAAACTAAACGCACATTTAAAAAAATGAAAATTATTTTTATCACATGATCATTAAAAGGGAATAAAGTTATATATAAAAAGGAGATGTATTTCTACCAAGTTGTATGTTTGTTTAAAGTTTATTGACTGTTTCTGTTCCACCACTGCATTTTATTTATTTGTATCTATCGTCTTAACTATAATTACGTCATGATAATGGTTAGTACGTTAAAATTTCGAATGTCTACACAAAGCTATCACATACGGTTTACATAATTTATTTGTACCGTGTGCATTTTTAGTTTTAAATACTCTACGACATTATATTCCTGTACTATCGTGTAAATTAAGATTAAGACATACATTGGATATATCTGGTGGAATAGCACATGAATTTATACAGATAGCCACGTTATAACATATTTTGTATGTACATTATTTCGCATCATTAAATTTCCGACTTATCATATTTTATTTTATATCTGAGAGGTTTTCAGTGTTACTGAAATTAGTTGTATGATAGCCCTACGTGCATTTTAAAAGGAAATCACAGGTAAGTTTTCACAAAGGTTACATTTACAATTCAATGAACTGGATTTTTTGAAAGATAACAGTAATGAGTTTATATAGCACCAACATAACCAACCTTTTTATTTTTTGATTTTCAATGTCAGATTACTGTTTATCATAACTTAACCTTATATTTAGGAAATGGGGAATGCATCTATCTGTTCTCCGGTAAAATTAATTATTCTGGAATTATATATCTAAGTTACGTTTTGGCATATGAATTACACGATTTGACTTTTATTTTCACTTATCATCCCCATTTCCAGAGATGGTAGATGTGGAAATTGGTGGGCTGGCAGCCGCTAAACTAGTCCCCGATTTGACTTCCGCCTCTATTCCCAAACTAGATAAGAATGTTTTGTCCTGTACATGAACCTTCTCGTGTTCCAATAGGAAGCTTCGTTTTTGGAATACTTCGCCACAAAGCTAGAAGTAAAAAAAATGCAATTAAAAATCTAAATTTCAAGTGCTAACTCGAATCTAACCTTAATAAAAATAAATACATACTTTCATTAGTATTTTATTACCTGACATGTTTTCTCTTTAATTGTCCACTGCATCCTGTCATGACTTTTCTGATGATCCATCAAGGCGTCCGCATCCGAAAACATTTCCGTACAAACCGAACAAATGAGTACGTTCCTTGCCCTGTACGACTCCGCATGTTTCTCCACGCATGTTTTCGCATGAACTTTGAGATTCCCATTTTGAGTAAACCGAGCCCCACAAATTTTACACGCATATGGCTTGATACCAGTGTGAAGACGCTCATGAGTTTTGACAGAGTGAAGCCATTGGAATGTCTTTCCACAAAAGCGACACTGCTTTGACGCATTGCTATCCTTGGAGCTTCCTCCTTTCCGACCTGTTGTCGAAGTAGTTTCTGAGCAGCTGCTGTTGCTTGTCGTGGGGCTTTGATTTGATATTGATGCTGTTGATGATGAAGCCACCCTGTCGTCATTAGTAGAACCTCGTCGCTTTTTCCCTTCCTTTTTCAATAGGAACTGTTGCAATTGTTCTGGATTTCGCTCTTTGCGTGGTCTACCTTTAGGGCGATGTCTTGGGGGTGGTGGGACTCGTTCCTGAATTTCATCTGCAGAACAAGTGGACCCTGGTCCACAGCCCACTCCACTACTTGCAGTTGCCACAGTTGTAACAGTACCCGCACTCCACAAAGCTTGCGAACTGTATTCCTTGTCTTTTGATGCGCTGTCCGTACTGTCAGTTCGGCTTCGTGGATATGAGGAGTAGCATTGATTTATTTCATCATCGTCTCTGATTTCGGCTACAAAAATTCAAAGATATGATATATTTATAGTTTAAATTCAACTTAAATTTAATCAGAATTAGACTTTAAAATTTTAATACCTTTAATTTTTGGTGGAATGTTTGATGTCAAAATACCCCCAAGAATGCTGCCCTGTGCTACTGTCCCAGTCTGATAGGTGTGCAAATCACGGTCAATTTTCTTTTCTGAAGTGCTCAAATCTGTGGGGCCTTCCTCAACAAAGGCTGAATCCGGAAGTGTAATTTCGTCTCTTGTTGTTAATCCATAATATGCAGCGACGGCATAGTCAGAAACTGTTGTTGAGTTGGGCTCCTGTTGTTGTTGCTGCTGTTGTTGAAATGGATATCTACGTCTTTCTGGAGTGGACAGGTCCACTACAACTCCAGAGTGTGGATTAGATGTTGCTTGATCATTATCTTCCTGCGCAGGATCCATTGTGTCTCCGTCCTCATAGTCACTTTCCATGTTGGTCGATGGTGGAAGAGATGGTGCATGTCTGATAAAAGAATCTGGTCCAGGAATAGGAGTAAGACGGGATGTGTATTGGGGATTGTGAGCGTGCTGGGGACTGTCTAGATGTGGATAGCCAGAATGATTAGGCTTATCTATGTGTCCGTAGGTTAAGTGATTGATACGCTCTTCACGCTCCCGTTCAACTGCGTATTGCTGATACGAATCTGTTTTCAAAAAATACAAATATTTTTAAATTCAAATTTTTCATTCCAAAAATCTCGAAATTATGGTATTTTTTCTCAATTCACTCAGCTTACCGAAATTCAAAGTAATAAAGTCCTGAAGGACCTGAAGCTGTTTGGCAATTTTGGATAAGCATTCATCATGCTTCCGGAACTGGCCTTCCAGCCAGCGTTGTCGTCTTTCCATTTCGTACGGAATTTCGAAAAGTAATATCACTTCTTTAATTCACAATAATAACAGCCTTCTTCCCGACTGATTTTTGGTTGAAATGAAAGTGTTAAATGTTTGTCCTCTTCCAGCCAAGTCGCAGTTTGCCACTAGTTTTAGTTTTATCCAGTTCAATTGTACGTATGTATCACAATTTTGGCACACTTAATAAGCATTCAAGTAGACAGAAATAGAATTCTTGCTGCTTTTTTAACACATTCTCTGTCAATGCACTGTTGAATGAAATCATTCAATTAAATTCAAGTTTATTTACATTCATTAAAAAATTACAATGGATTTCAGTTCTCCAGCGAGAGCTACCCATTCAACTCATACACAAACGAAAATTACACGCATGCTCTATCCTTTCCAAGCGACTTGACTCAACTATTCTTCAAGCGAGCTCGAGAAATGAATGAAAGGGTTTGCCAAAACTGCGCTGTTTACAGCAGCCTACTCACACGTTCACTCTCTAACACGACCTATCTTATTAACTTTTGCGATTTGATTCTTACTTTCAACTTTGCTAATTTATTTTTAATCTTTATCATTTACAGCGTCTCCACTCCTTTTTTTATTGTGAAATCATGAAGCACCAATTTTCCTTTTGCTGAAAAAAATATTATTTTCAGCTTAAATATTATCTTTTAAAGAAACCAATGAGGAAAAACTAGGTCAAAATTTTGCGTTCTTAACAGCAGCCAAAAAATGACAAAGGACGACTTTGAATTTTTCCCCTTTACAGATCAAAACAATTTTTTCTGCTAATCTCTTGAAGATATACTCGTCAATTGAATATGCAGTTGTTAGAAAGTAAAGTTATTATAACGTTTGTGAGTGAGTGGGATGATGATAAATATTGTGCATGCTATCTAATCCAAAAGTTAAGTTGTTTTTGTGCTGATTAAATGAAAAAATAAATACTTTTATCCAATTTACTTCCTACTTCTTTAGCTTGCTATGTTTATCTCATTTTTTCTTTTAATTCTAAAAGACGCAATTGGTTCGATTATTTATTTTCCAAGTCAGATATATTCAATATTACTTTAATTAAATGCGTATAACATATTATAGAATTGAATAATTAGTAAAAATTGTAATTAGAAATAATCATTTATTTTGGACTCCGACTTGTGATGGAATGTTGAATATATAACTGGTTGTTTACAAAACATTAAGAAAACTTTGACTTCTCACCTTACTCAAAAAAATTTTTGCTTATAATTCACCTTTTATGTGTATTTTTGCACACTTTACTTTCAGCACCAAACTCTAAACACAAACACAACTTCTGGAATCCAGATACTTCACCAGATATACTGTTGCATAGGTCATCATCATCGCACGTCACATCAAAGCAACATCTTTATCCAATCTGCACACTACACAATACAATACACAAACTTACACAACAAACTTATATCCTTTATAGATCATATATATGTCGTTTTTATATTAAGTTGAGATTATGAAAGCATGATGATGTTGTTGTTACAATTTGCGTTTCTTCACTTTGTTGAGTAGAGAAAAACAAAAACAAGCTTTTAGCAAAAAGTTAAGTAATGCAGCCTGAAAATTGTTTACAGAGTATGGTTTAATGGGAGAGTGAGTGTGTACGTACCCTATTCCTATTTACAGAAAGTCAAAGTTAAGTAAAGTAAAAGTGTATATCAACATTATCAACAAAGAGGAATGAATGGCTATATAACTTTTTTCCTGCTCAGGAATGGAATGAAATGAAAAACTGCTACTCAGTCAACTCGCAAAAAACATTATAAATGACTCACTTCCAACTTCTCTGGAAATAGCAGGCAGGCAGCAGTAGCAAAGCAAAGAGCAAAAGTCTTTTTGGTAAGTATTTATGTTCCAACGTAAGCAGTACCACAAGAGCCAATGTGCTGTTCATATGGATCTATTTTTTCCAGGAGTAGCAGCAGTTCCACAGATCCAGCGATCGATACCGATACCACCACATAAACAATATCAGCATTTAGCAGAGCATACACACAACTTGCTTACTAGCATACTATACTATATGAACTTTTATAGCTGAAAGAGTGTTATTTTAAAAAGAAGGAAACAACTTATTGTGCAAAAATGAGCTACGGTGGAATGGAACGTAGGAGGCGAAGAAGAAGACGAAAAAAATACCTATTCTATGACAGTTTATTTATTTATGTGCTGCTTTTTTTTGGGTTGTGTACTTAATATATAAATATATGTATGTATAGCCTCCTGTCTTGATGTGTATCAATTGAACATGTTTATTTTCGGAGCTCACAAGAGTGGAAGAAATGAATGGAATATTTTTTATTTGGAAAAACATAAGTTTTGGATGGCTTCTCTTTTGGCTAAGTATTTATGGGCATTCCTCTTGAGTCAGTTCACAGCAGTTGCCAACTAAACTCTTTTGCTCTTGCCCGTGCAATGACACTGCGAAAAAATAAAACTGCAAAGAGTACCAGTATAGAATATACACAGTATATGTAAAAGGTTGGTATGACGGTATGGAGGTTTCCAGGAAGAGAAAAAGGGAAAAGAAGGATGTGAACATAATGTAATCTATGGGATTTTGTGATAGCATGACCTATAGCAGAAAAATGCCTATAGGTACGTCAAAAGCAAGTGAACTTCTCTCGAATATATATAGAAAATTATTTAAAAAAGAGAAAGTGCTCCTCTCGGCGTTTACCGTGATCGTCATCTCCTCCTCCTCTGCCACCACCGCCACCGTCTGTAACATTTTTAGATTTTTCAGAGAAAAAGAGAAAGAAGAAAGCCGCCGCATCAAAAATCTCCCCTGCAATCCACTTTTTCGGGTTGGATGGGTAACAAAGTGGAGAAAGTACTTACAGACAGAGCAGAGCAGTATAATATGTAGAAGTGGTACTGGAAATAGAAGAAAAATGATTTTTCGTCGCCTTTTTTTGTTCTGCACCTTGTTTCTCTCTATTTTGCTCTTTTATTACGAAAACTAAAAGGAAAGAACTAGAACGAGAATATAGACATATTATTTTTGCACAAAAAACCAATGGAACCTGCTAAACCTGCTTCAAATGTAAAAACAAAACGCCAGAAAAAGTGGCATGACATATCTCCTCGATTAAAAGTAAGAAACAAGGCACTCGGAGATGCGT
>JAQFXM010003501.1:0-19985 GCA_034693345.1 Entomobrya multifasciata
GAAGGTCTTCCTTATCCAGTAAATCATTTCTTGCGATGATATTCAATTTGAGAACTCTCATCGCCTCCAAAATGTCGGTTCTTTGCAGGACCACAGTTGGCGAGGTTCAGAGAAGACTTCATTTCTAGCCGACTTATATTCCGGGGCAAACTGATACATTTGAAGGAGAACGTCTTCAGTCGAAGCGCCATGCTCAGTTGAGCAACCCAGTTATTCCTTTCTGTTGAAGTGGAAGCCAGGAACTTGTCCAAGTTCTCAATTGTCAGGTACATCAAAGGTTGTCCAGATTTATGGAATAGTAAATTGACTTCAAATAGCCAAGCTCTGGAGACAAGACGAAGGCTCTTGGCATTTTGGATACACAAAGGTCCCTCCCCTTTCTTCCGCGTTGAGTTCCCTTTTTGGAGGACATGCTTCAGAATCACCTGCAGGATCTGTAAATAATATAATGACACGTTTTAGTATTTGCTACAGATATGCAATGATTTCCAAAAGAAATGTTGAATATTTCCACCACTTACCACTGGATTTCGGAACACTTTTTCTTTGACAAGCGTCTCTTCTTTGATGGCGTCGCAAGCCTCTTCTGAAGAATCCTCAGGGTTTTCATTAGAATTAGATCCAAAGTATTCTACAAAGTATGCCATTGTTGCTGTTAAGGTGTAAGGTTGTCATCCACAAAATCAATCAAAATAAAAGTACTTTTAAATGGATTTTTTTGGCTTTCCAACTCTCCAACAAGCTAGAAAAATAGTTTTACTTTTACGAAATTTTGTGTTATAATTTGATAAATTTTACCTGAAGAATATTTTCCACAAACCGTTTTTCTTTTCAGCAAAAATGATGCAATCTCTCCCTCTTATTGCGTTGCGGTGGTACAATTATGAATGAGTGATTGATATCTTACCAATCAACAGATCAGAGAGAACGCGCCCAACTTTGGCAAGAAACAAATGAATAGCAAGCTTTTCAGGAGTGGTGTCTACTTCCGGACGAACTAGAATGGTATGACAGACATTTGGCAAAAAGTGAAAATCACCTTCACCAAAATATATGCATTCTCATACAATTAGATGAACAACGAAGGAAGTGGAAATGATTATTTAAATGGAAGTGGTCAAAGTCCAAAAAAGATGAACGTTCAGTTTGGAAATGGGAGATTTAATGCAAATAACATACATAAATTCTCAAATGCAAATACAATGTGGAATACAAAACGTAATAGTTCATTAATAAACTAATCGGTAGATAATATATTTTGGAGTTTTCAAATGATATTCATGATAGCAAATTTTGATTAAAAATGATAATTTATCGAATTCACCAAACATTTTAGCACTGCACGCACACCGAATAGAACGAGATAAAATATATCAATTAACATAAATACAAAATAGCCAAACAAACCCCCAACCATACAAGATTACAAATCAACCATTCAAAACTAATGCCAATTGTGCGAACAACAGCACCACAACGCTTAATCCACCGATGCCACCACTTTGGATTCATCAAGTTCAGCATAATTTCCCTGTCTCCCTTCTGCTTGCACCACCTGTCCGCCATTTTCTGCGACACTTCAAAGGATCCTTCCAACGTTCCAACATCAAAGTTTTGAGACCACGAAGATGCATAAATCCCAGTTCAAAAGAAAAATCCAACGGAAGATTCCTCACAAGTTACAGTCTTCCTTGTTCCGTAGTTTTTATTACGAAACCATACAAAAATAACCTTTTCAACTTCTTTAAATTTCTAATGCTGTTTATGTGAATCCCTCCTTCTTCCTTTGACTTAATTGTTCAATCTGTACATTTCCCGATTCTACGTCCTTAGAAAGATTCCCGTTCGTTTACGTGATATAAATATTATTTTATAATTTTTCGATTTTTACAAATACATGATGTTTTTAATTAATGAAATTCCTGAAAGTACAAAATTCCGATGCAATGTACCTGCATACTATTTAAACGAAACTACTTAAACTAAACTAAATCACTAAAAATGATCTCTTTCCTTAAAAATGTCAGAGATGCATTGAAATTCCAAGCTTAGCTCTATAAATAGCTCGTTTTAGAGTGCAGGCAGAAGCAGAAGGAACAAAGATAAAACCCAAGTTACACAACACAGTCGAGTACCATCACCAGAAAAGGGCTATCTTGTCCATGTAAAATTGGGAAATCCAGTCAATCTGTCGTGTTTCTTGCTATAAGTTCAGCTGGCAATGTTTTTATTTCAAGGGCAGCTGTATAAAATTACCCGATTAACAAACTATTTTATACTTTGATAACACATACATAATGTGTAGTTAAATAAATAAATGTGATTTCAGTGGTTTAAATTTCTAAAGAGAATGTCTCAGCAGGTGTGGGTAGATGGTAGTGGTGGTGGGGGAGGGGGAGGAGGATGCTGTTTGGTTTGTTTAGTGGTCTTACCAAGAAGACCATTACAAACAGCAATTAAATTTGGGGATAGGAAACCTGTTGACCTGTTTCTGAAAATTTGTGAGTTGTTAAATGTGCCATTTAGTGAAGTACAACAAGACTGGCAGCAGGATTTTCAGAATGATAAGTTACCATTCTGTTCTAACTGTTTGAGTGGTAAGTTTAATGGCAGAAAAAGCACACTAAACAGTTGTTTTATCATGATTTTGAGATCAAATTAATGAATTATAAAATACGCATATTTCTACTTTAAAGCAATCCAGTCAGTTGTTGGTCTCCAAAACCAAGTGGACTCTCTTCAAAAAAGAATTTCCCAAGGTTTGGAAAACATTCGATTAAAAATCCGTCAAACAAATAGTCTCCTCATTTCCGGTGCTAATATCTATCGACCTGTACTCAATTTCCGTTCAAAAGTTTTGGGTAACCATTATAATACTTAACTATTTCCTCTCATTAAAATGTTATACGCATATAATTGATAATTAATTGCTCCCCCATTTATTGTAGGTAATCAAACCCCATTCACAACGTCGGCCAATTCATCTACCACCCTCCTCAGCACTTTGTTCACTTCCACCCCCGCAACATCCACTTCGCAACCTACTTGGCTTCCCCAGCATCACCTTCAGGAGGAGCACATATACATTTCCCAACCACCATCCCAGCTATTCGCCTACACGACCTCTGTTCCCCCACAAATATCTCTAGAAATCCAGACATCGCCCCCATCTGACTCACAATCCCCATATTCCGTTACTCCGCAAGTATTCATCCAGCAACCATCCACAACAATTGAGGTGTCTTCAGTGACCACCACTCAAAGCGAATATCCCTCTACCACCCCCACCACTGACTACTTTGACGATGATGCTAACGAAGCCATGTACTCTTCATCTGAGGACAACTCAACTCCAAAGCCTCCAAAACGTAAAAAGAAACGAGGCTCCCAACAATCCACTACTCCACGAGGTGGAGGTCGAGGTAGACCCTCCAGCAAAAGTCGTTCCTCCAAATCTCCATCCACCCCAACTCCTTCAAAACGGACCACAGCTTCTTCCACTCGACAGTCCGAATACTTTTCTCCCATCACCACCGATAGCCTCACTGGCCACATGCTCTTTGAAAACATTACTATTATCCCCCATCCCCCTGGAGGCTACTACTGCGGTCTATGCAATGCCCTCATTGGAAAATCCCACGACTCCATTTCCCTCCGCAAAACTAAAATTCACATAAAAGGCTTCCACCTCAAAGCCTATCAATGTTCCCAATGTTCGAAAAACTTCACCTCAGCCGACATCCTTTCCCAACATATTACCCGCACCCATGAGCTTGGTGACGAGCCTTGTTCAATATGCGGAAAGCCAATACGGCCACGCTACATGCAGCTTCACCAATATACTCACATGAATGCTCTTGAAAAGGAGCAACTTGTCGCCACTGGGTTCAAGCCACCAGAAAGCCTTCACAATAAAGAGAAAAAGTACCCTTGTCCGACCTGTGGCGTGATGTTCAAGAAAATGTCAAATTTGAGGGTACATGAAGGCACACACATGGATGAGAAAACGAGACCTCGTTTCAAATGCGAGCATTGTGACAAGAGCTATACTAATCAACAGACGCTGAAGGACCACGTGACCAAAAATCATACGGATAGTGTGAGGGCGGAGTTCAGGCAAAAAGCATTGTGCAAGGTTTGTGGGAAGAGTGTATTTGTGAGGGCGATGGGCAGGCATTTGAAAACACATGTACCCAAGGAGCAGAGGCCATTTAGCTGTTCAGTTTGTGGGAAAAGGTTTTCGGATGGGAAGGTGCTGAAAAGACATGAAGAGAAGATGCATGGGGACGGGGACTCTAAGGATAAGTATCCCTTTGCTTGTGACATTTGTGGGAAGAGGAGTGGATCTAAGAGGAAGGTGAGGATGCATAGAAGGAGGGTTCATAAGGATCATTGGAGGTCAAAGGTGCCGGCAAGCTTGTTGGAGGATGTGAGTGTGGATGGAGAGGAGGAATGGAGGGAACTTGAGGATTTGAATAGGGAGGGGTTGCAACATGTGAAAGGGGAAGAGGTGTATGCATATCAGTTGTATGAAATGAGAAAAGTGATGGAGGGAGGGAGGGTAACGTACAAGTGTAGTACTTGTTGGGAGGTGTTGGAGGGAGAAGAGATGGTGATAACACATGTGAGGGAGAGACATATGGGAAGGTACAGATGTAATTTGTGTACGAAGAGGATGAAGAATTTGACGGAGGTGGTGGCTCATAAGAGGGAGGAGCATGAGGGATTGATGAGTTGGAGGTGTAAGGTTTGTGGAAAGCCGGGATTAACTAAGAAGAGTAGGGAGGGGCATGGATGGAGTCATTTGGGGGTGGAGGAGGCCGGGGAGAGGGTGAATGGAGGGGATGACATGCCGGTGCAGGTGAATAGAGGAGATAAAGGGCTGGAGGAGAGGGAGAAGGTGAGGAGGGACATGGGGGACGCGGTTAGGTTTGAGTGTGGAGTGTGTGGAAAGGAGATTGAAGGACTGGGAGAGTTGCAGAAGCATAGGAAGAGGAAGCATGGTAAGGAGATTGGTGGGGAACAGGGGGAGGATAGTAGAAGGAGAGGGAGGAGAAAAAGTAAGAGGAAAGTAGAAGAGGACGAGGAGCAGTCTGCCGAGGTTATGCCGGATGGGATTGTGAAAGTGGAAATAGTCACTGATGAAGAGGATGATACTGAGGAGGAAGAGGAGGAGGAGGATGACTCTGAAGAAGAGGAGGATTCTGAGTACAAGGCAAAGATGAAAGGAGGGAGCGCCTCAACGACGAGGAGAAGCGGTTTGAGGGAGAGGAGAACATCGCAGAGAAGAGTTAATTATGCGGACTATGCGGAGGAGGAACAGGAGGACGATGGGGACAATGGTAAAGGTACATAACTTTACTTACACTTTTTAAGTGTATTAGTGAATTAGTGTGCATAACGTTTTTTATTGGATTTTAGAGTCACCAAATTTGAAACGGAGGACACGTCGAAGAATTTTTGTTCAAGTTAAAAGGGAGTTGGATGATGATGAAAACAGTGAAGAGAACGAGGAGCAAGCAGATTATGAGGAGGAGGATGTGATGATGTCGGAAAATGAGCTAAAAAATAGTCCGCAGACGCCTCCACCTGAAAGCGGTGATGACGATGATTAGGATTACCATAATGCACCAAGAAAAAGTCAAATAGTTAAATAATTTAGCTCTATTATATCAAGTCATTTTATTTTAAAATTGTAATGACAGAACAGGCCAATAAACGAGTTGTTAAACTAAATTTAAAATTTGCTCAAACTCAGCAAGACCCTTTTTAATCCTCGAATAAGTCCTCGGATGAACACAAGAACACTCCCTTTTTTCATTGTGTACGTTTTTCCAAAACAGATCATAATTGGTGGACAAGAAATTCTGAATTTTTCCATTTCCTTTCTATTTGATTGAGTATCCCAGTGATGATGCTTCCAAGAGGCTAAAATCCCTTTTCCTTTTGAATGAAGATAGCCTCCAATCACCAAACAAAGTAGCCATATCGATGGCCCAAGGACTGCCCAGCATATCATAATCATTAAAGTTATCGTATGCAAAGTATCTCTATATCTAATCACAAGAAAGCTGCTAAAAACAAAGAGCAATGTAGCGATGGTCTGTGAAGGTACAATATAAATACCTACAAATTCGTTAATAATCCTCAATTGTAAAATTTGAACGCTTCTATAGGCACTCGAAAGCATGTCAGGTTGACGCGTTTGAGGGATCGTTTTATAAAAAGCCAAGCGGTGGTCTAAAGTAAATTCATGGATAACGAATGGTACGAAAATTCCTCCGTAAATCAAAACGAATTGAAGAACTGTGAACAAGTTCATATAAACCACGACGACCATGTAGGCAGGTAATAGAGCGTTAATTGGAAATAAGTACCAAGTAAAAGGTAATAAATTTCCTGGAAGTATTGACCAATTATAAAATACAAGAAACACAATCCAGGTTATAAAAATCAAGCAGAGAATTCCTATTAGCAAAAGAACTAAACCGAATTCAATGAAGTGATTTACTTTACTGTGGTTTGGGTTTTGATTGGGCATCAGAGTTTCTTTAAAAGTTTCACAAAATATGGATTAAAAAAGTTATGGATGTTGGTTTTATTTTATTAATTTCATGTTTAAGTAAAATCTTACTTTGAATGTGGCGCATGTAGATTAATAAGGAATTAATCATTTGCTTCCATTTCTCGGCACGCCAAATTGTGATTGAAAATGATTCCAGTGCAACCAACAATGCAATTATACAAGCAAAGGCGAATATAAAGTTGTTGTAATCTTTGAGAAGATACATTCGAATGAGTTGACAGAACGCGTAAAATATCCATAGTAGTAGGATGACTTCGTTGAAATGCACATTTGTATTGTTTGCATTGCCAATTTTAGCAACAAAGATGTTTTGTTGGGGATCCCAGGTATACTTGGATATTCCAAAGTATGCAAGTTTGGGAATGGTCGTGGCAAAAAAATGGTACATTCTGTCGCTCAACATTTTGAATTAAATTAGAGCTTAATGAATGTTTTGTGTTTTAAGCTATCACGATGGAGTTACTTTACTTGCGGAACATGAAGTCATTTTTATGTTTAAAAAATTGACTGAAATAAATCGAAACTAAATCAATACGAATTCGTACAGGCTAAAAAGTTATTATAAAGGTTAAAAGTAAAATATATTGCATCATGAATCTATCTTTGTGTCATGTTCTGTACATTTGCATTCCATTTGAGTCACATTCATGTACATATGGATGTACATATAAAAGAGGAAATTTTTATTAACTTATAATTCATAATTTATAGATTAAATATGATAAAATCCATTTATTTTATAGAAAAGAATTCCGAACCTATTGATAAAGTCCATTGCAAGTTAGCTTACATATTTAAGCTGGAAACGTGAAATAGCTTTTTTCATAATTTTTGTCATAATGATAAAGTTGATTTAAAAATCGATCAAATAGCTTCTCAAAAAATTTAAATTTCACTGTTAAAATTTTAAAGGTTATTCTTGAAACGATCAATCCTCCATAAATAATCAAAAACTACATGCAGCTATGCTTATTTTTACAAATCCCCTTCACAAATAACATTCAGAAGATGTATTTTTAACCAATACCAATACACGACAATTGACTTGGCTTATCAGCTTTATTTGAGATAAGATAACATTTCAGCAGCATTGAATGTCACACAAGATTCAATATGTCCACTTAATGCAATCACACATGGTTTTTATTCGGTCAAACACGAATTTAAATTATAAGAACTTATTTTATTTTTACATTGTATTTTGTTGTGCATATATATCGAATATGGCGATATGAAGTCTTACAACTACATTAGAATTTTAGGAATCCTGTTTCTTGCAAACTTAACCTGTTCATCCAACATCTTATTCTTCTTTTCCAGTGTAAATTTCAGTCAAAAGAATTCAGTATGGCCGTTAGTAATAGCACTAGCCAAAACTGGCCACAACGTCACATTCCTATCGCCCCAAGCGAAGTCCTCAGTATCTCACCATAATGTAACCGATCTAGCCCCAAAAGTACTCCAAGATATGGTCAGTTCGTTATACAAAATTGATCGTTTTACTCAACGAGAAATTGAGAAAGATAAGGAATTCGATTATGTTGGGGTCGTTGGAGGAATTTGCGAGATTATCGTTTCAAACCGCCAATCTGATCCCACCTTAGCCAAACTTTTTAATGAACATTCCAGTTTCGATTTGGTAATTGTCAACTCTCTGATAACCGAGTGTGGATTTTTTATAGCAAAATATTTTAACACTAAAACTGTCCACTACTCACCTTCCATTGCGGTACCTTTTCATTACGAAACTTATGGACTTCCTCCACAAACTGGGTGGATACCAGATTTTCACTTTAAATCTGAAAGTATTCCGTTGAATTTTCTGGAACGGGTTTACAATGCGCATTTACCTTGGTACTGGCACTGGATCAAGTATAACCAGTTGTCACCAAAATTGGAGGAGGTTGTCAAGCCACTATTTTTGGAGGCTGATATGCCAGTGCCATCGTTACTAGACTTGGAAAGGAATGTAAGTTTGGTGCTTATGAATACCCACATGGCTGCCGATTTTGCGAGGGCGCACACTCCCTTATTTCAGGATATTGGGGGGATGAGTTGCTGGGAACCAGAAAAGGAGATTCCAAAGGTGTTTAATTTTTGGCATTAAATATATCAAGTTTGAAATTAAATTTTAAATAATTTAGAAAATTTGTGTTTGTTTTAGAATTTCCAAGATTTTCTGGATTCTTACAAAACGAATGGAGTTGTTCTTGTAACGTTTGGCTCTACTGTGCTACTTAACACGATTACAGAAAGACATCAAGCCATGTTCTTTGAAATGGTGAGTAATTTTCCGGAAGTTGGGTTTCTAATGAGATGGAAGGGACCTCTGCCAAATTTTTTGGAAGCGCCTCCGGACAATCTGATGGTATCAGAATGGCTTCCTCAAAAAGAAATTTTAAGTAATTCAACAAATAAATGATTTTTTTTAAAGATTCTAAAGATGTTGATTATATGATTTTAATTATCAATTTTGTTGACTTTTAAAAGGTCACCCCAATTTGAAAGCATTCGTTACTCATGGAGGAATTAGTAGTGTTCATGAAGCTACTTATTATGGAGTGCCTATGATTGCCATGCCTTTGTTTTCTGATCAAGATTTTAATGCGTACAGAATGGAAGCACAAGAGGTTGGTTTACGGGTTGAGATACGGGGAATGACTGGTCAAACTTTGGTACAAGCTGTGGGTCGTGTTTTAAATGAGAAAAGGTAAATCATTTTTGTCCAACCTACCATATTTTTATGATGAAAGCTACAAAATTTATGGCTAATTACATATATTCACTTTCAGATTTAAGGAAAATGCACAAAGAAAATCAGCAATTTTTAGAGATCGCCCTCAAAATCCGATTGAGACAGCCCTATTCTGGATAGAATTCGCGTTACGCCATAATGACACAATTGGTACAATGCGACCAGCAAATGTGCACTTAAACACGTTTCAAATGAGACTTATGGATGTATACTTATTCGACTTGATCATTTTCATGTTAATTTTAATGTTGGTAAAGTACGTGATAATATTTATCACAACAAGATTTGTTTCTGTTGTAGTTGGTAAGACAGCCAAAAATGTAAAGAATGACTAAACTCGTTTTCACCAACACTAAAACATAATTTGCACACATAACATACATAAATATTTTATTAAACTCTTTTATATGTAGGTTTTAAGAAATATTTAAAGCTACGTAGCTACAGACGTAGTAAACCATACTTTATGAACATATTCATTTCATAAATAGAACTACTGCTGGTTATAATTTGTTGATTGGGGCATAATGAAAACTAGACTCTCATTTCATTTAATTAAACAAATGGGCTACTCTTGAAAGTAAAATACAACTACTTTGTATCAATAGCATAAGCTCTTAATCTATAAATCAGATAAGGCTGGAACACACGCTCAATCAGTCTTGAAACCGTTGGAATCACTGTTGCATAGTCGTTCCACTGGTTATACGGCTGCCCTGGTAAATTTTTATTGACCGGAATCTGAATAAAATCCAGTAAAGAAAACTATCAAAAAATTTCCAATTGGTTGAATAAGCGAAAATATATACTTGTGTTGTAAGTTACTTAAGTCATTTAACCAACCTTCAGTAAACGAACTTGCATTTCATGTATTCCCTCAGCATTCACATCAAGTTTGTACTCCATTTGTATCCAAAACTCTTGAAAAGGCGGTTGCACCTGCTTTCCCTTTCGGGCCAAGTAATTCACCAAAATTGCAGTTGACTTGATTTTTTCTACTTGAATCGGATCCTGGGATTGATAATCCTCCTCACTCAGCAGCTCACTGTTGCCCATCCTTTCCCAGAATGGATAGGTAACACGATAGCGAAAGCTTTTAGCACGAGTCGTTGCCCCTGTCAATCTTTCTTCTGTCGCTGGTAATTTAAATCCAGTTGTAAAAATTTCCAAAATAAACTCCTCGGCAAACGATCTCCATAAACTGAACATTTTATTTCTCATCATTCCCGTTTTGAGTACAGTTGAAAATGAATCCAAGATCTTATCTGCTGACGCCAATTTAGTCATGTAGACCAGAGCAAAATCATTGGTCATCTTTAGTGTTACCATTTGTGTATTACTTTCAGGTTGGGGTCGGGCAATAAATAAATCCAGTATACCCTGTTGATACCCTCCATTTTCCTCCAAAAATCTCACGGTCTTTTTACAAGCAACTTGAAAGGTTTGTAGAGCAACTTTCACATGTTTTCCTTGGAACACATTTTCTTTCAGGCCAAATGGATCAATACACACTGCAACAGCAGCTTCTATTGCCACTGGCCTTGGAATCTTTCCTTGATTTGATGAAAGAAACGCTTGTCTTGAAATAATTTGTCCCTTCAATGGCAGAACTGCAACATCCTTAAAGTCTAGATTAACATACTTCTCACAAAACCCCTTCATAAATTGCATCACAGCATTTCCCACAGTTTGAGAATTTTCCTCCACGGGAGAACCTTTCTGGAGGGTGGAGGACAGTTTCAACAAGTCAGTTGGAAGGTTGGCCAACGGTGGCATCTTTTTTTCCTCCATTAAATATACTAATCCCAGTAACAATAAAGCCCACTCAGAAATCTTGTTCGTTCCATTATTCCCATCATCACAAATCCCATAAAATTGGCCCCAGTATCGCAATACCCCAATAAACTTATAAATCCTTGAATCCAATTTGCAGCAGTACCTAATCAACTGACTTCTCTTGGCCGGAAGTTGACTTTGAAATGATAGCTGACAGGTAAGCTGACTTGGCTCATGCATAAACTGGATAACCTTATCATTTCTCTCCTTCCTAATAAACATGTTGACAAATGAACGAAGTCCATGATGTGGACAACGGTGTGCTCCCATAATAGACTTGACTTGTTGAACAATGTTTTTGAGGCTGCTTGTATCTTCAAAAGTTAACTCACTTCCGGTCAGATCCACGTATAATTGAACATCACACGATAATGATGAGTCCATCTTCTTGAAGTGGGTCAAAATAGAGTCAATTCCATACACCTCACAGGTGGGGTAATGATAACGCAGCAGGTAGAGCAGGTCAAACGCCAACTGCCAACGGATTCTCAACTGTTCAGGGCTCATTTTTTGGGATTCCACAAGCTTATCAATTTGCACGTTGAGAGGCATTTCTGCAAGTTGGTTATATTCTCTTAAACTATTTTTTAGGCCGAAATTCGGTTTAAGCATCTGCAGAAAAATGACATCTTCAGAGCGTACCTCCGCTGTTTCAAATGGATTTACTGGATTTGGGTTGTCGATGGCACCTGAAGTGGTAGGAATACTGCGGCGAGGAACGATTGGAGGAGCTTCAGTTTGACTAGCAAATACTAAACTTTGGATGGCTGAATCCTGCGATTTTAATCGGTTACTATCATTCTGCTTCGTCACACCCACGCCCTTTGGATACTTTTTTGGGTGTTTGTTAAACTGCTGGGGATTTGCAATAGCTTCCGGTGATTCGTCTTCCCAAAAGTCCCCCATTGCCCCTTGTGACCCTTGAGGTAACTGCCATTCAAATGGCATGTACATGTCGTTATTCGGATCTTGGTTGTACTGCTGCTCCCAGACTTGACATCCTGATGTTGACCATGCCGGATTTTGCTGACCAGTGGTTATCGTATTGTTGATTATAGTAATGGAGGAGGATGAAGAGGTGGTGGTGGTATTGAATGGTTGAAAATAAAGTACTCCTCCAGGGGGAAGGTTGGGATCAAATGGCTGACCATCACCAAAGTTGCCACCGCCACCGTAATTGTAGTCTTCGTTTCCATAGTTGTAGTTTCCATAATTATTGTCCAGGTGTGATGCGTGCCTTCTCAGTCTTTTCAAAACTATAACAAGTTTTAAACACACATTAAACCAATATCTAAAAATGAATTTTATGATTTAAAATTATCAAAAATTTCCGGCCTTACCCTTTTTAGCCTTTTTCCCTGCTGCTGGAGGCTTATTTTTGGGCATTGTCACAGTATAATTGAATTTAACTACACAAATATATTTTTTACAGCCAGGTTGACCTAAATAACTCCTAAGCAATACAATATGCTGGTGTAAAGAGCAAATCACCAACCAAACAAGGATACATATATGCACATTGTTCATTCATGACACAAATGACAAGGGACATCATCATCGACATCAAAAGCAATGCCAAAGAAATGTGACCATGTTAATCTTACCGCAAAAAAATATGGAAATTGGACAAAGACCATCCAGCATATCGGATAATCTATGAGCAAGCCAGCTTGTTTAAATACATGTTAAAATCTAGACTTTTTTATTACTAACGCTTTCATGTTCAAGATCATTATAGAGCAGAGTAATACAGAAGTATAAGATAAAGAGGAGTTCGTAGCAATGTTAGCTTCGTATGCTTGATTTTTTTTATTTTTTCAGTTATTTTGAAACCGAAATAGTTACTATGCATATTTTTTAGCCGACGGAAGACTTGTTTTTCGTTGCACTCAATCAGATGACTGAAACTACCACATGCAAATATGCAGTGCTCCTTTGATTCATGCAGCAATTATCTAGTTATTTTAATCACAATTAAAATTTTACAGCACTGAACAGTTAACATTTAGCTATGGTAAAAGACGTTTGTCAAGTAGTTGATTGCTCTGAGGAGAAGACTGGGGACATAACATTACACAAGTATGTACAAACCTACTACTTTGTTTGCACGCACGCATTTCATTATAAAAACCCTGTGCCCTGTTCATTTATTTAACTAATACAAATAAATTCTATGTTTAGGGTTCCAAGCGATGAAGGTGACGCTGCTCCGTGGATATGCTTCCTGGAAATGGCCAATCAAAATTATCCAGCGTACAAGAAAGCTAAACGTATGCTAGTATGCAGCAAACATTTCAAGAAAGAGGATCTGCGTGTCAGTGTAACGGAACGACGAAACGTGATCAAGGGCCGTTTCCCAAGCTTACATAAAAATGTAGATTTGTCAACTGAGGTTACTTCTTACTTACATGAGTCAATATTTAATTAAAAACAAATTAAAAAATAGTTTCATGTAATTTCATGCCAACTTCATTTAACAGATTAAAGCCATGTGTGGAATCGAAGAGAAGGAGGACCAGCAATATGAGGAAAACACAGAGAGTCATGTAACTATCATTGACACCGTTCATGCAGGTTGCAACGCTGTAATTACATCGCAGATGAATGCAATTCAGCAGTTGAAAAACCAAGTGCTTAAACTAGAAGCGCAAAACAGTGAACTGAAATTGGAGATCCATGACTTAAAATCAAAAACTATACGTAATCTTAAATTACGTGTTCAGAGGCAGGAAGCTAGTATCAAGCAAAAGGAAACAGATTTATTTTCTCTCCAGCAAGAACTGAAGAATCAGAAAGAAGAATGGAATCTCCCACTGCCAAAAACAGACTCCGATTCATTGCTTATGGAACTCATCATGAGAAGAAATACACCAAAGGCCAAGCCATATTCGGAAAAATTGAAAGTTTTTGCGTTTAACTGCATGTACATTTCCCCGAAAGGCTATCGGTATTTGCATTCCAATTTCCCGACAGTTCTGCCCCATCCAAGGAGTAACTCATATTGGATGAAAGATGTGCATGCATGCCCAGGTAAATCTTATCATGTTAAATCTAAGATGTCGATTTTAACACATTTACAAATATGTACGAATTTTTTACACAGGATTACTCCGACATGCTTTGTTTGATATAAAAAATACCTGTTCGAATCCTGAGAAGCCTATTTATTATTCATTAGCGTTTGATGAGATGGCGATTAGACAGCAGCTACTTTTCGATGGTAATAAGATGATTGGAACTGTTGACTATGGCAAGATTTTACCAAGTGAAGATAAAGGATTGGCTAAGTCAGCTTTATTTTGCATGGCCACTGAGTTGAATGGAAGAAAGTCATTTCCCATAGCTTACGTATTAACAAGTGGTTTGAAAGCAGTTCTGATGGCAGAATTCGTGAAGGCATGCATTTTTGCGGTACAAGATGCTGGAGGACACGTACTCAACATGGCATTTGATGGTTTGCGTTCTAATTTTACTGCGATGGAAGTGCTCGGAGCTAAATTAATCATAGACAGTGATGATTTTAAGCCATTTGTATGTTTGCGTGGATCAAAAATTCACATTGTCCCAGATGCGTCTCACATGATAAAGTTGGTCAGAAATACTTTGGATAGAGTGAAATGTCTTTACAATGAAGACAATAAGGTATATACTTTTAAACCAATTTTAAAATATTGTGATTGGAATCACTTTTATGATAAAACTTTTCAAATAAACTTTTATTTTTTAGAAAATCAACTGGGAATATGTAAAGATGTTAACTAAAATCCAGGACAAAGAAGGTCTCCGACCAGCCACAAAAATTACAGGACTTCATGTCAATTTTCATGCAAAAAAGATGAACACGAAGCTGTGTGTGCAACTGTTAAGTACCAGCACTGCCACTGGGATAGACTTTTGTAGAAAAATTGGCTTGGAGGAGTTCATGGGTTCGGAAGCTACGACAGAGTTTCTCAGAGTTTGCGATATGGTTTTCGATATTTTGAATACAAAGCCTTATGGAAAAGGAAAGCAAACCCCTCTCAGCATGTATAATAAAGATAACTGGTCATCACTAATCAAGTCAGCAAAGCAGTATTTTATGGCACTTAAGGTTTTTGATGCATCACAAATGATTCCCCTTTATCAAACCAAGCTTGGAACTTGTGTCAAAGGACTGATAACAAGTCTAACAAGCATTGCAAATATAATGAGCGAAATAGAAACTGGAGAAGTAAAATTGTTGTAAGTACTTCTTTATTAGTATTATTTATATAATTTGAAATTGGTTTTGTATTGTGCTAACACGATGTATTCTTGTCTTAGTTATTTGCCTACTTATCGTGTGAGCCAGGACCCCATTGAAATTTACTTTGGCACCTTGAGAAGTCGTTTGGGCTCAAATGATAATCCAAATGTACTCCAGCTATCTTATTCAGTTCGTGCGACCCTTTGTTTTAAGCTGAATGCATGTTCAAATGGAAATTGCCAACCACAAGAGGACTTGCTGGATTGCGTTAATACTGGAGGCGGGCTATGCAACAGTGAAGATGAAGATGATGACGACGTGGAGGAGGAGAATCAGGAAATTTCTAATATGAATATTTCAAGTCTATCTCTCTTTGTAGAAAACATAGTGGTTTACATCTCAGGGTTTGTAGCCAAGAAATTGAAAAGTAGGTTAGATTGTGATACATGTAAAACTGCATTGATAACAAACGATACAGAGTACATGAGTCTACGAGAGGACTTCTGTTTATTGTTGGATAAGGATAGGGGAGGTCTATGTAAACCATCGGAAGATCTGGTAATAGTTTGTAAAGTAGCAGAAAGGATTATCAGACAAGAGCAATGTAAAGGGGTTGTGAAAATGAACGGCGAGAAATTAGCTATAGCTATTAGGAGAGAATGTTTGAATAGAAAGTTATTCCATAATTTGCATACTGAATATTATTCTTCATCTCTTAGATTAGCCACGCTTAATATGCACTGTACCCACAAAATGCGTTTAATTGATGAAATTAGTAAATTGTATAGCAAGGTCAGGCTGCACTACATTGCCAAAAACTATTCCTTCCACTCCAAGTCTCTCTCTAAACGGCATAAGTTGCGAAAACTTATCCATTTTAGAAATGAATAAAATGCAACCCGATTTAAATGAGTGCAAAGTCATGTTTATCAGTAAATGGTCATTAAAAGGGGCTATTTATTTAAATAACCTTGTGTATAGGAAGGTTGATTTGATTATCGTTTAATTTATGGCTAAGCTCCTAGCATTAATTATAATAAGTTTTAACTGTTCAATGGAGTTTTAATAATGAGTTCAAAATGATAAATAAATTGATCCGTTGTGTTCTAATTGATTACTTCCATTGCTTTTTTGCATCAACATACCTCTGGCAGACTCATCAAATAAAGCATTTCACCTCATCGATGGGCGATAATTACGTTGTCGTTGTAACTATTTCGGCTTCATAATAAATTGGAAATTGAAATTTCCAAGCATACGAAAAGTGAACTTCAACACAGCGCTACGCGATCCTATTATTTATCTAGGATCCTGATCATAATAGTATTCAAGTGTAGCTTTTCATAAGACATATGCACAAGCATGCTATATTATGCATGTTAACGAGACCCTTACCGATTCAGTTACAAATTTTATCAAAGAAATCGCGTTGTTGCGCTAAAACATACCAATCACTTGAATTGCTAAAAATGTGAGTACTTTCCTTCCGCTTTTCACAGATTATAGAAGATTACACTAAACAAACAGAAAAATACTAAAAATAGCTTAGATATAAATACGTACTTTGATGTATGTATACCTTTTATCAAGATTTCAAGGAGAAAGCGATTCTTGTCAAGTACTAAGGTTGTTTCTTTCTTTTTGAGTTATATTAAGTAAATAGAGTAAAGCGAGTGAAAGTAAAAAAATGGAGTAAAGCAATAAAGACGAGTTGTGTCTGCTTTGCTGGCATTGCATTGAGGGGAAAAAGAAGGGCAAAAAGCATACATAATGCTAGCATCAACATATGTGCATCTGCCAGAGAAATTATTCTTTACGCTCGTAAAATAACGTTTTCTTTATGCAGCAATATTTCTGCCACCGCATTCGCTAGTCACTACCACACACCAGCTCACCAAAATATTTAATGTAGTTTTGTTTTATGTAAAAGCAGTAGAAATGCTACTGCGAAAAAGTATCTTTACCTAGCGCTTTGGGTACTTGGTACTCTTTTCCTCTTCTATAATACACTGAAGAGTGCTTAGATGATGGGAAAATTTGAATTTTCCAATGAATTTGTAAATTTCAAAATGTACCTTGTAATTCTATATAATTTAATTTGAAAATGTGCCTCTCTTCCCTGTCCTGGTTTTTGCACTCCGCTCTACTTAGAAAAATAAAGAATGTTTACTACTTACGTTAGACTTAATTTTATAAATTAATGTATATTTTCTTTCTGTTTTATAAAACGGAGAAAAAATATAAAAGCATTCCTGAAGCGATTTTTTGTTGTAGTGTTCATCAGACAAATAAAAAAGCAACAGCAGCAGTAACAAAAATAGTAGATTTTTATTTGATTCTGACTTGATCAGCAGCAGCCTGATAGGCACCGTCAGCTAGAAGCAGCATCAATATCATGAACAGCACAAAACGTGCTTGTTCGGTTGTTCGTTCGCATTTCGCTTGCAAAAAATATGCACTAATATATTTTATTTAGCTGGTGAAAAAGTGCCGGTATTGCAAAATAAAAAAAGGAAATAAAACCTGAATAAAAAGTCGAGCAATATGTACAAGGATGTAACACTCTGCAAATAGACATAGTAGCAAAAGTAGAGTAAAATGAAAGAGGAAAAAAATGTGTTAAAAAATAAATTCCTATTTTTCTCCGTAGTAATTTATGGGTTTTTGTGAGACGTGACGTTGGAATAAAAAAAAGAGAAAAGGGAGTTTGGGACATTCGGGCCATGGGAAAGTGATAATGAAAAGCAAGTGGTTGGTCAGACAGAACCAAGTCTGATCCTTTCAAAGAGGATATCATGTATGAACTCCCATCATCACTATGAATCATGATGAAGCTCGTAGTAAGCTGAAAATATTTATCATCACATTTCACTCGCTCATACTAACAAAGAAGAGCAGCTTCAACATCCTCATCGTTAAAGTGTGCTAATCCTATCGTATTACAACAAAATGAGTGGTGTTAATTATCAACGTGCTTGGTGGTGGTGGACGTGATGAAGATTGTGATGATACAACAAGGCAGTTGATATTGTAATTATTTCAACGACAAGAACAGACAACAAGACGTGTTGGTGTTGGTTGGTATAGGATAAAGATAACAGGTGGTGGAGGGAAATGGACGAACGAGAGACATGTCGTGACGTGTGAGGAACGCTAGAGAAGTAGTACAAGTGTTCATTATTGTTATTTAATAATATTTTGATTTTGTCACGAAGATGATGATGATTTTATGGTAATGATGACAAAGGGTGCTACTCTACAAGGCTATTAAATGTTGTTGGTTTAGGAGAAAGAGGTGATGAGGATACATGTGAGATGAGATGATGATGGTGGATTGGATGGTAATGAGTTGAGAGCCTTGTGCTAAAAAATGAAAGTTGTCTTTGACTTGGGCTTGTGAAAGTGATGATGAGGAGAATTGGCGAAGAAGGAAAATGATCATGTTCTCAGTCCTCGTGTTTTCTTTGTCATCTAGTCATCTTCATCATCTTGTTGGTTGTGTAAAATTAATTTTTCTTTTCTGAGCATAAGAGCAGACAAAGATAGCACCAGAGAAGTAGTTGTTGTAGGGAGTGTGGTAGTAATTTATAAGGTTGGCTTGATTGTTGAGAGTGTGTGGCTATATCAAGGACCGTGTTTACTAGCTGATGAGAAGAAGCGAAGAAGTGAGTGTTATGAGTTTTGTTGAAGGAGGGCCCGTTTTATGATGATATTGGATAGTATAGCCAGCAGTAGTGGAAGTTTGGTTTTTGATCTTGTGTTCATTGAGATGGCGATGATTATTTTATGCTGGGAATGGGAATAATAATCCTGTTCTGTTATTTTATGGTGAGGTGGTGACGACGCTGGGATGAGAGGACGATGAAGTAAGTTTCGTAATCATATAATGCCATAATTTATGAGCAGTTGTAATGTATATGAAAGTTTTTTTTAAAGAAGAACTTATGGGCTTTTGAGTAAGTTAAGTAGATTTCTTAAGTTTGAGATATATGGAAAATGTAAATTCTGTTATACTCTCATCTTTTTCAGTTTCGTTGTGTCTCTCTCGTTGGTTCTCTTACTTGTTCTCATTTCTCAAGAAGCAAGTTTTGGAATGATAATGGAATTAGAAATTGTGAAGAGTTGAGATGCATAAATGAATATGATAATGATTACCTACATTGTTTGCTTTTGTCCAAGGATTAGTGTCTGTCTGCATGTGTATGTATGTATGTATTTGTATGTTTTTATGGCTTGTCAATAGAGTTAAAGTAGTATTAAAAAATGATACTCCAGAAAACTTGAGTTCAGATTCATAAATAATAATAAGAATATCCTTCACTCGATTTTAAGATCACTGGTTTTCGTTGAGTTGACTAGAGTGTTAAAACCAGTAATTTTTTTACAAGGTAATTCTTCTCATTTGGAAAAATACACCGGATCAAGTGGGTGTGTACTGGAATTAGTGAGAATTATAAATAAATTAATGATGTGTTTAATGCTTTAAAACATGTGTCCTTGTTCCAGATAATAGATGATTATCCGAGCGTCCTCCGAAGGAGGACGCGATGGATAATCGAGATTATAGTAGATATCCGAAATCG
>JAQFXM010003502.1:0-19978 GCA_034693345.1 Entomobrya multifasciata
TATACTAGGGACTTTTATAGTGTACTTCGTACACTAACGGGTATCATTTGTGTACAGCTGGCTTTGCTAGTTTTATATATAGTACTTTTACATTGCAATTATTTTTCTAAACTTAGGTTACTACTATAAGCATAATTTTTTTTTGAGAAGAAACCGAAACCACGTGCTGCGTCCTTTTCTCGCTTACATAACTTCTATAAAGGTTAAAGGTTAACAACACTTTTCCTTCTTTAAAAACAGTATTTTTTCCGAAATATTTTCATTAAAAAACGGTATACTACTAATTAGGGCATAATTGCAAATTTATTGATTAAGTGAATAGCATTTTATTTTTGCTTAAATTTTTGTTAGGTTGTCTTTTGGAAAACTACAGAAAAGTTCGGCATTACAAGTTTGAGTGTGACAGAAGGAGACATTTTTGTATACACGGCTCTACTACAATTGACCTTTGTCTTGTGATTTTGTGAATAAATATATATATCGTATGACAAAAGGAACTTATACCGGTATGAAAATTATAATTTTCATAATATTTATTCGTAGTTTTGCATTTCTTTTGAATTTCATTATAATTGGTGATTAAAATAGTTCATATCGCTCTATCCAATCCATCCAATTAAACTGTAATAGTGATCTTTGATCAACTTAAATCGTCTCATCTATTGCAAAAAATGTTCATGTCGTTTGAGTAAGCTTATGTGAGAGAGCATGGAGGAGAAGGACAAGTTACCAATTACCAAGCACAGAAAAGATTTTCATGTCGATTGCACAATGGACATTAATATTGATAAAATTAAAAAACTGAGCCATAAACTAAACTAACGTCATTACATTCGTATTACAAGGTCTTAAGAAAAAAATTCCATGTTGACTATTAGTTGCTTAAAAGTTTAACAAAAGGTCGTAAAATTTTATTACTTTCGGTTAACCTCGATTGCTAATTTTGCTAAATTAAGACCAAGAACAAGCCATTATGATATGATAATAAAAAGTTTCGTTTTACAGAAGACGTCCACAACTAAAACCACAAAACGATTCAATCTATTGAAAATTGACATTTTTTGCGTTTGCTTTGCAGTTGCATATTTAAGTTGTCAATCAACCCTTACGATTTGCCCTCCTTCCAACTTCAATTAGTAGCTTTCAAGACTGAGGAAATGTTTTTATCCAATAAACCAGCTAGACTTACTACGGCTGCAAAAACAAGTGAGTTAGCAACTTAAAGTATTGCTGAAAATGGGATGTACTTTCTCTGTGCATTTGAATCTTATAGCAAAATACATGACTTAATTACTTTTCTGATTTAATTGATAGGATTGAATACACATGCACACAAACTTGACAACATTGAAGCCAGGAAGCGTTCACCAGACGGAATTGGACCTCCGTCGTAAGTTAAATACAAAAGAAAAAGAAAAATTATGACTCTGCTTTCACTTTGTCCATTTCCTGTTTTAATTTCTTTCTTTTCTTCTCTCTTCTGATCAGACCTTCTGAAGTAATTGTTTTCAACAATACAAATCATGGAAATGGAAACAGCAGAGGTGGTAATAATGGGATGCATATGAGCCGTAATTTGCCCGAGGTTCCTCAGATCGAAGAAATTCAACAATATCTTCGTGACAGTAAGGGCAAAAACCTTCTAACTATAAACCATATACAACCATGCTGATTTTTTAAAGGTAATGCCTAATTAATAATTTTGTTTTTAGTGTGGGACAGAAAAATGCACGAAATCAAGACCCAAAACCTGAAAGTGCTTTGGCTTAAAAGTGACCGTGACTTGAAGAGAGAAGGCCCATCAATAATATCTGCAGGATCTCATCAGTTCTACTCTAATAACAAAAAGCACAGTCCACAACACAGTAATAGAAAGTAAATTTGTCTTCAGAGTCTTCAGTAAAATAATGTAATACCAACTTCCGTTTATCCTTATCCTATCCTATTACTTGTGTTTCTAATTCTAACCAATACTAAAAGAGCAATACATTAAATGTACGTACAGAGGTAACAAAAAAACGAACAATTTATAAAGCAAAACAGCGAATTTTATAAAACTATTAAAGAAAGGGTTATATTAAATTAAACCGGTGGGTTAAAGTGAAGAAAAAAAAAATACACCAAATATGTATTACTGAAAATCAGTTTCTTTAAGAAAGTAAAAGAAGTAATGATGATGTTTTTTTTAAACTGATAAAACTATGACAGAACTGACAGTTTGTACTTGTAAAAATCCAGTTAACAGGAGCCTGCATGCATCTTCTTGAATTAAACTTTATACTTAACTTTGTAACGGCAGCTATGTACATTAATTGTTAAGGTGTATGTGAATTGGAGAAAATAATAGCTTGCTGTGTGATTGGAAATATACAGTAATTTGCATATGTACTGCGGTGGTGATTAGTCAGAATTTTAAAAGATTTTAAGAGACATTTTTTGAACCTTCGTAAAAAATAAAACATCACTGCGCAAGAGCCTTAATACTAATTAGCTGATTTGCTACAATGTTAGTCTTTACAAAAAACCAAAAAAGTAGGAGAATAATGAACCCTTTCTTGGTACATCTCGGTCGTAGTATATAAACTGTAGTAAAAATATTAGCTAGTGCATAAATAGACGTATATTTATACTGAATTTATGGTTACGTAGTATATAAAATAGTTAATTTAAGTTAAGTGAAAGTATGTGTGTGGAGAAGTGGTATTTAAAAATACGTAAAAGTAGTTTTAAGGGAAAAGTTATTTTTTGTAGTCATTCATCATCACAAGTAGGAAATTCATAGTAAAAGTTCATTTTTGTAGAGCGTGTGAGGTTGTGCGTGGTGTGCAATTTAAATGTAGTAATGTGTGATAGTCTGCTAGTATACTTAAGCGAAATCACGGGTAGTTCAAATTATCGCATAGAAAAATGTTATAAAAATATATGTGTAATGTGTAACAGGAGAGGGGAGAGAATTTGTTATATGTAATTGTTCATTCCACTAATTGGTTGTCAATATGTGTATGCGGATCTCTCTGAATTTCAGTGAAATTTGCTGTTTGTTCATTAGCCAACTTACATTAAGGGGAACATGTGAGTGAGAAGGGGCGATTATGATATTAAAACATTTCATACATCTATAAAAACCTATAAGACACACAAAAAAATATGTAATAATAAAAAACGAACTACTTAAGTAACGAATGGACTTTTGTTAAATGTTGCGGTAACGAGTTTATTTACATAAAGATCGATCACATACATATCAATGTACAAGCATTACTAAAAACAATATATTTCGTGGTTACATTTTAACAAGACTTTCACTAACTTTCCACAATTTCTTTGAGACTTCTTCGGTAATTTCGGATTTGGAGGTCCAATGCTGACAGTCTCGATAAAAGTGTCCGGTTTCGTTGCGAATTTTTGATGAAAGTGCACAATGAAGAATTGTTTGAACTCCCTGGAAGCATGAAAAGAATCGTATTTTTTGACTGCCATTACCAAGATTAAAAGTTAGCACATTAAACAGTGGGAAAACAGGTACCTGTCGAGGTGTGCGCATGAAGACAAACGCAACTGGAATCATCACAATGTATTGTTTCCAGGTCAGATCCATGTATCGTGCTAGATCAGTTTTCACCCAGCCAGGGCAAAGTGCGTACACGTTCACGTTTGTGCCTTCCAAGCGGTTTGACAATTCCTTAGCGAAATGGAGATTGGCAAGCTTAGAATTACTGTATGCGTTAACTTTTGAAGTTTTTGGGTCCTCCTTCTCTAGCATCAAGTCATCGAAATTGATTTTCCCTTTGTCAGATAGACGTGAAGACACAATCACAATTCTGTAAATTGAAAGTGAACTAGGTAAATATACTTTGCTCCGTGACGTGCTCAGGATTCCTATAAAATTTATAATGTGTAATGCTGATGCACGTTGTATGTGGGTGGGTTACCTGCTGGGAGCTGACCGTTTCACAAGGTCGAGGAGCAAATTGGTCATTAAAAAGTGACCCAAATGATTCACGCCAAAATTAAACTCGAAGCCATCTTCTGTTTTCATTTGCTTTTCCAGAGGTACAAAAACGCCTGCATTGTTGATCAAAATGTCAATTTTGTCGAATTGGTCATGAACTTCTTTGCAAAATGCCCGAACAGATTCCAGTGATCCTAAGTCAAGTTTCATTGGAATCTGGAAGTAGGAGACAAGTAAAATGAGAAAGTGTGACTGATAATTTGAATGTGAATTACATCAATTTGATGGCATATTTTCCTTACCAACTCAGCATCCTTTCCACTAGGAAGTTTACTTTTAATCTCGTCCATGACCTTCTTCGTCAGATCTAAGTTTCGTGATGCCTGTCAATTCAATGCATTATCATCTATTAATCTAGAAATACTTTCCCTCTGTATACCGTCACAGCAGAATATATTTTTCATACCATAATTATCCTGGCTCCCCTCCTTGCCATTTCGTACGTGGCTTCTTTGCCAAGACCAGCATTGGCTCCAGTAATGAGAACCTGCCATTGCATGAATAAACGTTTATCATCATCATTACTATAAAGCACTGTTTTTCATTACTGCTAATTTTCAAGTGAAATATCCATCATTGATATAACATGTAAACTGAGTAATTGTAGGAGATGCTAGTACCAATTTTCCAGTGACATCCTCTTCATTGCTTTCATCATGGGTTCCAAATGACCTGGAGAACATTTTCCGGCATAACCATCCAACCGCACAAACTGCGGCTCCAATGTAGCCTAACGTTGACAGCACAACCATCACCCAACTCACACAACTTAAAGTTTCAATGGGGTGAAGCGAGACAATCAATTGATTGATTATAATGGATCAAAATAATTTACAGTTTATTTCAAGGTAAATTCTCTATGAACTTGATTACTGACAAAATTATGGGTAGATAATAATTGCAAGCGTGATTTAGATCAGGTAACAAATCTTCAAACGATGATGATGACTGACCACGACCACAAAACTGCAACCATCAAAAAGACATTCCAGTTCCAGAGTCCATCACTTGTTTCTCTTCATCAGCTGGGTGAGCTGAGTGAGATGTCTGCACTCAAGAACTGAACTGAACATTGCATTATTGCATCTCTTGCACAAAGTAAAAAATCATGGGAGCAGCGTATTCCTCTGTTTGTTCCAGCGTTGCATTCAGCGTTCATGATTCCAAATAGATAGTGTAATCTTGACATTCATAATTAAAGACTTATAACTTATATACATGTTCCTATTCCACGAAAAGTATTTAAATTTTAAATTGATGATGAACATTGAATGATGAGTTTGTTATGCGAACTGTTTTGCATAATTGTGCATAGTGCATGGTAAGCATTTTGATTTGTCAATGACAATTTGTCATGTGCTCGGGTTAGGTTACCCCACAAAATCAGGCAAGCAAAGTGCACAGGTATGTGATTGTAATATGTAATTGTCGAAAGCTCGGAATAAATTACTTATCCCTACCACTTAAAAATCCCGTGAATATCCTCTATAAATATGTAACATGATAAATTAATCATTTATCTGATTTAATTTACAAAAAATCGTAACAATTGAAACTCGTAAAAACTATTTTATTCAACTAACGTTTATGTACTATATGGAATTTACAATATGCCTGAACTGAACGTGATTTCAAAAACGTATGTATAAATATACTGATTAATCATAGCAAGTTATAATTTCTCTTTAAAATATTCATTCCATGAAACGCACTACAATTTGACAAGTTTTTCGCTTTCTTTCCACAACTTCAAAGCGTCCTCATCTCGCAACGGTATTCTGTCAGCCTCTGGCCATTCTCCGCAACTTCTGTACATTTTTCCTGTTTCATTTATAAGGTTTTTACTAAGAGAACAGTACATTGTTGTCGCTGCACCCTAAAAACGGTTTTGCATAAAACAAAATGAATTTCATTTGTCCCAATTTTGTATTGCAGATTTTTAGCTATTAATCAAAACTATTTAGCAGATGTGTTCATATTTTACCTCTTGTGGAGACTTCAATAGGTACCGCATGATTGGGGAGACCAAAGCCAAGAGCCATATCAGAG
The DNA here is from genome assembly GCA_034693345.1 of Entomobrya multifasciata. NCBI lineage: Eukaryota > Metazoa > Arthropoda > Collembola > Entomobryomorpha > Entomobryidae > Entomobrya > Entomobrya multifasciata. Next base: position 6,062 of record JAQFXM010003502.1, read on the forward strand.
GCCCCTTAAGATTTTGTCCTAGGTCCGTGTACACAAAACCAGGACAAAGGGCGTAGGTCCTGACTCCAGTTCCTTGAAGGCGCTTAGCAAGCTCCTTACTGAAAAGTGCATTGGCAAGCTTGGAGTTTTGATACAATTCGTTGACTACCCCATCCCCTACTTTTTTCTTGTTATTCATGAGGTCATTCAAATCAAGGGAGCTCCATTTATGCGCTATAGAGCTCACAGTTACAACCCTGGAAAACGTTTTTATATTTTTATATACATACTCTACATATAATGCTCTGAAATACGCCAGTACTATGATATACATAATTTATTTGCGAGCCCCTCACCTGCTGGGTGCAGCTTTTTTCAAGGGTTCCAACAAAAGATTTGTCAAAAGGAAATGACCTAGATGGTTTACTCCCATATGCATTTCAAACCCATCTGCAGTTTTTCTCCGTTCAGATGGAGGTACAATTACTCCTGCATTGTTTACTAGAATATCGAGACGCTCATATTTTGAGTTGAATTCTTTGCAGAATTTTCTTACTGATTGTAATGAAGATAGATCCAGTTGCATGCAAATCTATCAATTAAAAGTATAAATGCAAGTTGCATTAATTGATCAATAGTCTAAAATATAATCATAAGTTATTTTGCTGAATATCTTTACGCGACCCTCACCAACTGTCCCAAAGTTGTTTTACTGCGAACCCATGCCACTGTATTCCTAGCTTTTTCCAAATCCCTGCAAGCTAAAATAACATTTGCATCACGATATGCAAACTCTAAAGCAGTAGCTTTCCCAATTCCTGTATTCGCCCCAGTCACCAGCACAATTTTTCCTTTGGCACTGACTTCGTTGGTTCTATCAACAGATCCCCATGTTTTCCTGAGAACCCAACGAATTACGGTGAGTATCCCAAATCCAATTATGGAATACTTCAAAAAGCAAGTAAACCACATATTTCCAAAAGAATGTATTTCAATTTGAAAAGGTATGATTCAGGGATTATAAAATATTCCCACAGAGAAAGAAATTAGCAGTGAAATATTCTTGCGTGGTCCCAAGAGAGCAACTGAAGTATGTTGAGAAGAAATACGCGCATGCATTAATAAGGCGGAGTTTGTTTTTCTGCTGTGATTGGGCCACCCGTGTTAATTACATTATCTGTCAAGATAATAATTATGTGAAATGATGTTTTGTACGTATACATGTGCTGTCAAAACATGAGAGTGTTTGAGTCTAAAGTGTTTGAACCTTGTAATTTGTAGTGTTATCATTACTCAGAAGTCAGGCGCAAGTCTGCCGAGTTGTCATTTATGGCATTGTTTTTGCAATTTATGAAATATTTACGCGAATGGTAAATGGAAATGGAAGTTGAGTTAATTTTTATTTTGTTTTGAGTTTCGACTATAACTTTTTAATTTATACCATGTATCATAATTCAAAATCATCTTGGTTTCTTAAATTAGCTTTAAAAAATTAAAAAATCAATTAAAATTTTAGGATTTTATTCGGTCAGGAACATAAATCTACATATTTTGTACTTTGTACTGTCTGTATGACTAATGCTACTCACAATAATGTGTTCTCTGTTTTTAATTAAAATATTGACAACATTTTTAATATTTTAATTGAAAATATAAACAAAGCCAAACAAGCAGCTTTGCTATCTCTCTTTACTTTTCTACAAAGAAAGATAAAAAGAAAGTTGAAAAACAGTTTTCAATGAAAACTTTTCATGAAAAAGCTATCATGAACCCATAAATTACAACGTTACAAGTAACATGGGCTGTTTTGCTGAAAAACTTTACGCAGCATAAATTTTATGTGAGTAATGATATCAGAGGTTTATGATTTTGTTTCCTAAACTCTAGTGTGAAGTACGCTTTGTATATATAACAGTTATGGAACATTTTAGTGTTCAGGTTTAGAGAATTAAGCAACGAACTTTATTTTTCAGAAGTTCATTATCAAAAAACACTTTGTTCTGCGATGCATGACTGACAGTGACAATATTGATACTTTATCAAAAGTTTTACCTAAAGCTTGTAAAATGATGATGCGATGTTGATGAATTATAAATGTCCTATGCTTAATCAACAGCAGCAAAGTTGATTTTTATGTGACAACAGCCACAGTGGTGTGATGATATGATATTTATATTCAATGTATACCAATAAATATTCTGTTTTCGATCATAGCACGATAAGTTTGAGTCATTCTGAACGTAGGAGTTAATGTTGTATTCATTGTGTTGGCAGAACTGCAGTGCATAGTTCATGTGTGTGTGAAGATTATGTGAGCATGAGTAATTTCATTTAAAATTAACTTTTTTTTTCATAAACAAGAGAACAAGGCTATAAACCGAACCACATCCGTATCGGTTTCATATTCCATAGTCCATTTAATTAACCCATACTACGCTAACAATACTTGACTTTTGGGAAGTTTAAGAATATTATGATTAAAAATTGATGCACAGCTTTAGTACATATCCGGGTGACAGAGACAGAATTTTTACTTGTTTTTATCAAAGTTTTATTAAATATTTCAAAAACATTGTAAATGTATATAGCGTAATTTATCATTACAAAATAGGTCAGTCGCATCACTGGCATCACATAGTTTAAAAACAAGTCACTGATTACCAATCACAAAACAGGAAATTTCATCTGCAAACACTTTTCACTTCCATCCCACAGTCTTAAAGCATTAATATCGTTAACGTGTGTTGAGTCTGAAGAGGGAGGCATCAAAATATCATCAGGAATACAAGTCTTATTGGCATCCCATAATGCGGAATTACGGTAGAGTTGTCCAGATTCATATGCGCATTCTTTTGATACTGCGCAGTAAATAATTGTCTGGCATCCCTGAAATGATAAAAAAGGAATTTCCCAATATCATCAAAAAAAAACCAGACTATTAATGGTGTTCTACTCATCAAGTTAGAATACCTGTCTCGCAGATTTTAGGGTGAGGAGAATCAATGGAACTTTGAGTAACCAGTAGGAAAGGGGCGGTTTAATGTGTCTGCTTATACTAGTCATGACATTTCCAGGACACACAGAGTATACATGAACCCCAGTTCCTTCCAACCGTTTTGCAAGTTCCTTTGCAAATAGCACATTAGCCAACTTGGAACTCTTGTATAATGGATAATCGCCAAACGATTTTGGCGCAGCGTCTCCCATCCCCTTTTCCCTATTTAAGTCAGTAAAGTTTAGCTTGGCGCTACGAAACGTTCCGGATGTAACAACGATTATTCTGTGTGAAGAAATCATGTCAGCTTAAAAATTCACTTTCAAGAGATACATAAATAGGAGCGTAGCAAATTGCTAATGATGCTCTTCATCTTTTTTACCTGCTATTTTCAGCGTTTTTCAAAAGTGGCAAGAGTAAATTAGTAAGTAGAAAGTGACCAAGATGGTTTACTCCAAAATGGGTTTCAAATCCATCGTCAGTTCTCTTAATTTTATCATTTGGCAGTAAAATTCCTGCGTTGTTTATGAGAATGTCGATGGTATCATACGACTTGATAATTTCATGGTAAAATTCTTTTACTGACTGAATATTTCCCAAGTCCAATTTCATAGGAATCTAGTTTGTAAAATAAAAATCGAACTAAAAAATCTGAAAATAAAAATGAATCTTCAAAATTGCAAGTAAAATTAATTGTATACCGCTTCACCGAAGAAAGTTTTTCTTCTGATATCTACCACAGCACTTTTGGCATCATCGAGAGATCTCGCTGTCACTATAACTCGTGCATGACTTCATGCAAATTAAATTAAGAGAAATTTTTAAAAAATAGGTAAATTGATCGAGCTGCTAAATTGCTATATATGAAGTGTTGCCATTTCATACCGGTTTGCAAGCTCAATAGCCGTCTCTTTCCCGATTCCTTTGGATGCACCGGTTATTATCACAGTACGACCACGAATGTTTTCCTCTTCCCCCTTAACTGACCATTCTAGTCTCCAGTGTCTGGCTAATATAGTTCTTATCACATAAACGAATATGCTAAATCCTCCAGTAAAAATTAAAAATCCACTCAGAAATCCCATTTTAGTTTAAAGGCACGACACGACATACAAGTTCCAATGCAATGGTATTAGAGGGGCAATTAGAAAAATCGTCTACCTAGACGAATATTCAATGAAAACTTTGAAATTGCATTTTTAATTATATTTTTAATGTTTTGTACGTGTGCAAGTCAAATTTTGAGTTTAAGTATATTGAACTGAGGATGCCGGTTACATTGCATGACGGTTTCTAAAGAAGTCATGAAATGTAGAAATGTGAAAACATCAATCCTCACGTACAATATTACGTGCTCTATGTGAGTGCGAACAAATATTAGAGTACAGACATAAGACGTCAGTTTTAAAAGGTTGTAATGAATGCAATAGACAAGTCTTATGTGTTGATATTAGATAAGAAATGGAAGGAAAGGATTATATTACTGAAAAACACATTCAAGATTTCTTCAAGGTAGGTGGCAAGAGAGGCAAAAGTGGTTATCCTCGCTGTTATTACGTAGATGTTAAATATACATGTGGTTTCACAACTTATTTTTTTTGGCTAAAAATCCTTCACTGGTCTGAATTTGGGATTCACGCAAGACTACATATTCAACTGAAAATTAACATTTGTTGCATATATCCCGTAGTATCATTGTAGATTTGTGTGTTTGCATGGATAGATTTTTTACTTTTGTGTGTACCATTTCAGTGTTTTCAATTTCAATCCACAAGCAACTTGACTCATGTTAAAACCATCGTCAATCGTCAGTGAATGTACTCATCATTATCATCACCATATTAAAACCGTTCGGCTTACATTACGTAACGACGTTACATGTATGTGTGCAATGTACACGGATTAAAGTAGAGATGAGATGAAACGGTGCCACTCGTACTAGACTTCAGCTTGAGAGAGAACAACAATGCAATGTGTAAACCTTGAATCTTCATGCTGCATTTAAATTAAAGCATGCATAAACTCACATAAAAATCATAATGATCACTGCACATTTAAAACTACTTCTTCAAAAGTAACCTTGTCGAAAGTGTTTAAAATTTGACGACACTCGACTCCATGAAAATGGTTAATGACACCTGTTAAGTACACATGAACAATGAAAACTTGTTGTGGTCAACAGCAAAACGCAAGAATTTTATTTGATTTCCTATGGTGTTTTGTGCAAGGAGGTTGAATCAGACCAATTCCTTGTTTTGTGTTTTGTATGGCAATTTAATGGGTTTGTTCAGTTTTATGATTAAAGCGTGGGCTGCAAGCTGCAGGCAATCATGCAATGCATTAAGACGGTTTTCAAGGCAGTAAAAAAACCATTTCCTATGAAATTTTACACACTTACAGATAATATAATATAATACAGATTTGTATGCAAATAATATTATATGCTTTCACTTAAAGATAAACTTCAATTGTCGAAAATGTCATTGACATTGACAGCATTTAAATGGTGCAAAGAAATGAATTTCTTTCTTCAATTTCATACTTGTACCGTCATTTATATACTCAAATGCATGAACATGAAACTTTCCCTAGCCAAAGCCCTACCTGTCTATCTAATCTACCCCTTTGCTTAAGAACGGTGGTGGTGTGGTGCCAAAGTGCCAACGCCTCTAGAAACTAGAAAGATGGGAAAACACCAAAAATGAAGACGGGTGAGAGAGCGTGCCAACGACACTTTCTCTCAAATGACCTTGAAAAATAAGTTGCAGCGTAGTTTGCCGGTGAAAAGCCTAACTGCAACAGAGCCATCCATCACGCTGACTGACCATGATGGCCATCACCCAAGCCCAAACCCAAAACATCCTGATTACATATTACATCACACCGACGAACCCGAAAATCCGAGAGAAAGCAAAAAGGTGTGCTTCTTCAACTTTGCTAAGCTTTTGCCTGCCGTAGTGCCGTAGCAGTTCACACATGTTATTATGGCTACTTGCACTGCACTTGCAGATCGCTTTACGACTTCACGACATGGATGGTCGGAGAACCAGAAAAATGATTATGCTGAACATGTGGTGGTGGTCGTGGTTGTGTGGAGTTATGTTGTGGAAGAGCTCGTAAACACATCGACACAACACTGTTCCATTTTAGCTAAAATGTTTGATGTCTGCCAGATGTAAAAATCAGTAGAGAAAAGTACAAAAATTCAATTAGCTTTCACTACATTTACATGATAAGCAATTCAACGAATTAAAAGCCTATCATTCAATAAGCCTTTTCCAAAGTGCAAACGCGCTTTGCTGTGAAGCTTCCAGCACCACCACTTATTTAGACGTGGTGGTGTTCGCCAGTTTTCTGGTGATTTAGTGACCTCTTTGGCTAATTCAATTGGTAAAAAATAGTAAACTATTTTGGTAAGAAAAGCACTAACACTTGAGACACAAGCATGAACTCTTGTCGTCGTGCAATTTTGCAATCTAAACCATTGAAACAATGCCCCAAACGATTTTTATCCAAGACCCCAGTCAACGGGAATTTCGTTAAGGAAGCGAGAGTGGTTATTTGTGGGTCTGGAATCGTTGGAAATTCTGTTGCCTATCATTTGGTGCAAAATGGGTGGACAGACGTTGTCGTTCTGGAACAGGAGGCGACGATTGGTTCTGGAACGTCTAGTTTTGGCTCGGGAACACTGGCCCTTTTGAAGCCTGTGGAGGAGCAGAAGATAATTACAAAAAGTATAGCGCTGTACAAGAAACTTTCGGCAGAGGGTCATGACATTGGAATGGTGGAATGTGGAAGCTTGTACCTTGCCCAGAATAGGGAGCGTATGATACTGTTTAAAAGGCGAGTTGCTCTTAATCAGCCTCAAGGCCTGCCATGCAAGGTATGTGCTTCACAATTTTGTTTGAAACAGATTATTATAAAGTAGGCTGTTCTGGGGTTAAATTGGTTTTCGTGTAATTTAATCTGTCGGGATTTCTTATTAGCTATTGGGTCCGAATGAACTGTCCGAATATCACCCCCTTTTGTACACTGCTGACCTTCAAGGTGGTGTCTTTGTGGAGAAGGATGCAGTAGCAGACCCTGCCTTAGTCTGTGATACATTAGCTAAATTATCTGCAGCTGGTGGGGCAAAGTATATAAAAGACTGCCGCTACAATAATTTAATCACACATAATGGAAAAGTTGCTGCAGTGGACACCTCACTGGGCACTATTAAATGCCAGTATTTTGTTAATTGTTCGGGAATGGTAATTTGAATATAGACTTGCTACAGTATATTCACATCCATTTAATTTGGGACAATAAAATTTAAAGTGCTATTTTTTCTGTGCAGTGGGCATGGGACCTTGGTCAACGATCAATTCCAAGAGTTAGAATTCCTGTGCATGCTGCGGAACACATGTATTTGCAAACTTTTCCCGTAGATGAAAATTTGCCTAAAGTGCTGCCAACAATAAGAGATTATGATGCTCACATATATGTGCGCAAAATGAATGATAATTCATTTTTAATGGGTGGATTTGAAAAATCGGCAAAACCAATTTTTACCAATGGTGTTCCTGAAGATTGGAGGCAGTACCTTCAGCCTGATTGGGATCACTTTGCCCCTTTGTAAGTATCACATCACAACGTCTGCACTTGTCGACATATCGACTAATTGCAAATTTCATTTCTGAACTCATACATGTGTAACTTTTTTGGTTACAGATTGGACAATTGTTTGCGTCGCATGCCAAAGCTGAAAGATTGTCAGCTACATTCACTGCTAAATGCTCCTGATAATTTCACTCCGGATGGAAAATGGATATTGGGAGAAACTCCCGAAATAGATAATTACTTTGTTGCTGCTGGAATGAATGGAAATTCATTGCAGGGAGCTGGAGGTATTGGTCATTCTTTAGCTCATTGGATTATCGAAGGTGAACCAGATATTCCCTTGCTAGATTTTGATGTAAGACGGTTTTTGGATGTGCACAATAACAGGTAATTTCGAAGAGAAATTTAGTAAAGTTTATCGAATTGATAAATACACATGCAAACCCACTTTAAACATATTTTGGGTAAAATAGACGGTTTCTCTACGATCGAGTGAAGGAGACGGTGGGCCGACAATATTCCATTCTATATCCACTGCAGTCCGAATATCATTTGGCGAGAAAAATTAGGTGCTCACCCTTATATTCCACTTTAGAAGCTCAAGGCGCCGTGTTTGGAACGCGAATGTGCTTCGAACGCCCACTCTATTTTGACAATGATTACAAGCGTAAGTTCATCAATAGAACGTGTCCATATATAGTGCTTGTGAATATCGTGTTGTAAAATGATCCTCTTGTATTGAATATCATTTTCTCTTTATAGCTGGTGACCCAAAACCTCAAATGCCGAAAGGAACTTATTGGAAACCACTATTTTTTGACAGTCTCAAAGAAGAGTACAAAGCTTGTCGTGAGGGAGTTGCTGTAATTGATATGTCGTCTTTCACAAAATTTCAAATCAAGGTAAATGTACACATGAACTTTTCTTTGAAAACATGTGAAGCTGTATTTAAAAAATCTTTACCTGACACTTTTTCAGTCGGCGAGTAATGAAGCTGTGCGATATCTTCAAAATCTCTGTTCAAACGATGTTGACATACCTGAAGGACATATCAGCCCAACTGGGATGCAAAATGAAAGAGGTGGTTACGAAAACGAATGCATGTTGGTTCGACAGTCATCTAACTGGTAAATACATTTTCATATTTTATATCTTAATTAGGTACTTGGATTTGCTAATTTGACTAAGTTGGAATATTCATTGGTTTGTTTTTAGCTTTTTCATGGTTGCTCCAACTAAACAGCAAACAAGAATAGCAGAGTGGATGAACCGACATACCCCGTCAGATAATTCAGTACAGATAAGTGATGTAACGTCAATGTATACTGTTTTGCTGATAATTGGACCTAAATCTAGGGAGCTGCTTTCTCAACTCACTGAAGGCCAGGCAGATGTTAAGATGCATCCGTTTACTTACAAAGTATAATGAATATTTTCAAGATTCTCGTTACAACAATTAATTTGTATCTTATGAATGACTAATGAATAGTGATATTATTCTTTAGACAATGAGTCTTGGTCATGCGCCTGAAGTGATGGTTCTTTCAGTAACCAACTCTGGAGAAGCTGGATATTCTCTGTATATTCCATCAGAATACGCTGTCCACTTATACGATGAGTTAATGAAGATAGGTAAAGATTATGGAATAAGGAACGCTGGATATCTAACTTTGAGGTTCCTTCGGCTGGAAAAGTTTATTCCATTTTGGGGAGAAGAAATGGATGGCATTACAACTCCTTTAGAAATAGGTTAATCTTCCTAAATTTAAACACCATTCCTTATGATATGATGATTAAACAATCAAAATTAATCACTTGATTAAACAGGGCGTAATCACAGAGTAAAATTAGACAAACCCAATTTCATTGGCAAGCAAGCACTGCAGACTCAACATGAAAAAGGGGTTTACAGGCGTCTAGTCCACTTTACTTTGGATGATGATCATGACGCTGAGAACGATGTATGGGTTTGGGGCGGTGAGCCTATTTTTAGGAATGGAGTGTATATTGGTTCAACTACATCTGGAGGGTAACTAAAATGTTGAAAAATTAAACTAGTAATATTAAGTCCATTGTATTTTTTGAAGCTTTGACAAATACTCCATCTGTATAACTTCCTAGATACGCCTTCACCCTAGAGAGAATGGTGGCATTAGGTTTTATCGTGAATAAGGATATGAAAACTGGCGACCTACTCCCCGTAACGGCAGATTACGTCATGAGCCGTGACGCCTTATACCAAATCGACATCGCCGGAAGGAGGTTTAATGTTAGACAGAGCCTCCATCCACCCAGGTTACCTAGTCCCAGTATAGTACATTCCCGCGACTACCACCCCACGCTTCGGGAAAAATCTATTTTGCAAGCCAAGCAATAATCTCCCGTTTCCAAAAAAATATATCATTAATGAGGTTCTTATAATTATCTTTGTTGATTTGTACCCCCAATCAATGTCCAAAGTCTATCTTACGGACAAAAAATGAAATATTTCTTCAAGTAAATATTTAAGGAAGGCATCAACGTCCAAGTGCAGTGTGAATAGGTCAGTGGAAACATGTTAAAGATATTTACTGTTTTTAAGTATGTAGTTCCATTCAATTTTTTTGTGACTAATTTGAGTGAACTTTTTCTGTGTAACTAATTTTCAACGTTTTTTTAGTTTTACCTTTTTCTAGTTTATGTTGATTTTACTCATTTTTCAAGATTATCCTGGCCCCAACACATTTCTTCTTTTAATCCATAAAAAAATTCTTACTCTGCGAATTTATATTTGTAGCAGTTTTTGGCCATTTCTATACACCAATTCACAACAAAGATATTTTAAAGCACTTTGCTTGCCGAATTCAATTCACTAATGTATCGCCTTTGCTTTTGTGTTAATCGTTTTACGATTTAGTCATTTAAAATGTGATATATTATGTGATGTCGTGTGCAAAAAAATCTCATGCAATGCAAATATGTATATAATTATGATTACTGATGAATATTTATGTAGCAAAATTTAGAGATGTCTTTGCTCAACAAATGCTTTGTACCAAATGCACATTTTCAGCTTTCTTGCAAACAGCTTGGGAACATCACCTTTTTAATGAGGATTCAAAGCTAATGTCTATTTTTATTCCATTTCTTACAGCACACTGTACGATAGATAAAAAGGAAAAGAGGGAATCTCTCCTCCGCAGTATTTGAGCTACCATCCAAATTGTTCAAAGGACACCATTTGTGGTATGCAGGAAATACCGCAATGCTACTGGAGTTGATTTAATGTGCAATAATTAAAGCATTAATGTCTTTCTACCTCGCTTGTCGTAAATATCATCTAGTCCCATCTACATGTACAACAAAGCAATTATGTCAAAGGTCAAAGTTTTAAACACAAATTGTTCTTTTCGTAAAAATTTACTTCTTGTAGTAAAATCAGTGAACTCTACAGAAATTTTCTGGATAAATATTTGCATGATACTCAATATATCTAACTGATATGATGTTTAAAGATGACAAAAATGACAATAAATCATTATATTTATCTTTGTTATAACAGTATTTATTTTTTCGATTTAATTGTAGGAAAAATAAAAAATATTGTAGTCAATAAATTACAATAAATTGGCGAATTAATTACATTGCTGAAATATTATTAAAGCAACAACCTTCTTAACTCGCCCACGCAAAGAGCATGAGCATTTATCTTCATCATTCTATTCTATAAGCTACACAATCTGAATTAATTGATTTTGTTCACTCTATTTTACATAAACAATCAGTCAGTAGCAGTTGTACATATGTACGATTAAAAATGCTAGTGTTACTGCATATTTTGTAATAATTATCTCTTTACCTATTACTTTTGCACCATATTTGTTACCTAACTGATATTACACTGGATAACAATGTAACTTACACTGTGTAAGTCAATTCAATTCTAATTTAAGCCAACTTAACTATAATTAAGGTCCCATTCAATTACACCACATTGTTGAAATCGGAAGATTCGGAATGCTGTTTACAAACCCGTGGTAATTCTGTCTGTTGTAATGCATTGCTCATATGACTCAACATATATTTCGCCTATAATCACATAACAATAATAACAATGAACTATGATAAAATGTTAACTTTGGGAACTCCATGTAGTTGTAAATTCAATCATGACTACATGTCGAACATGATAAGGAACAATAGACAAGTGGAAAATAAGAAAATGGAAGATTTACATCTTCAGCCCTAAAACCATTTGAAGAAAGGTCTCATAGTGAATCTGAATGATACCATCCATGTCCGTGTCATGCTGCCTGAAGGATGCCGTTAGGGTCTGCAAAATAATTAGAAGTAAAACAGTAAGCCCACATTAAACACATGTAAATGACATACAAATTTTAGCTGGGAAGCAGCTAGAACAGTCTTCAAAATGAATATATGTACTTACGTGCAAAGTGACGCAGCACTGAATAAAATCATCGAAAGCAATGGTTCCCCTTCCTTGGCGATCAAATTTTTTGAGCATCATGTCAATAGTTGGAGGTTGTAGACGGTATCCGAACGTTTGAAGTGCATTCTGGAGCTCATTTCGATCGATGCTTCCAGAGTTGTCTTGATCAAAAGACTGTAAATTTCATAAGAATTAAAATATTGCATCAAGAAAAGCATTGCAAGTTGCAACTGGAAATATCACAAAAAGGAAATCTTGCCCCGTAATGTAAAATATTTAAGACATAACATACCTTGAAACATTGCTGCCAATCAGTGACATACTTCCATAATGCTCCAAATTCATCAAAATTGATTGTACCAGAATTGTCTTTGTCGAACATTCCTATAACATACGAGGCAATAAAATTGTCATAAAACCAAAAAACGCCCTACGACCATGTGCGAACTGCGAACTGCAAATATACTACGCCTCCGATAAAATACAATGTACAATGTATTACATACCGATCATCATTCTAACCGTCTCCGGATTGAAAGGAGTCCAAGTTCCGTTGGAAAGCGCGGATTGCAACTCATTGGCATTGATGGATCCACTGCGATCACTGTCAACTCTGAAATTAGTAAACATACACATTAAACTCAAGGCTAGCCATTAAACTACAAGTGTAAACTATATTGCAAAAAAAATCTTTTTAATACCTTTGGAACACAGAATATAGGAAGTTGCGGTCTGGCACTGAAGGAGGTGGAGCGTTGTAATATGCCATTTTTGTCCGATTTGAGCACTAGCACTGCGTAAACTGTAAAAATCATTAACCAAGTAGAATGCCATTAATGATCTATACAAATACTTACATACCAATAATATAGCAAAGAATCCTTAGAATAAGTTTACCTTTATCAAAATTGGAATTAAATCTCAAATTAATTACCACACTGTAAATCACTATTTGCTTGATAACAACTTGTGTATTAGTCACTCGAAAGAATCGCAAAGAAATTAGGCTAACTTGAATATGACACGACTGACGAGATGACAAACTTGCAAATGAAGAATCACTAGACTCTCTGAACACTGTTGGTGTTGAAGTTGAAATGTTGAATTGAAGGTAAGGTGTGTATGTGTATGAAGAAGACAAAAAATCAAATACACGTTCAACTCAACACCACGAAGATGCGAGAGTCAACTAAAAAACAAGTGAACTTGAAAGGCAATGCAAAATGATTCAGCTGTTGCGCTTGAAAGTTGAAATTCAATCTATCAGATAGTCATATTCTGACTCTGTCCATATCCATAAATCACACAACACGCAAAGCCAAAGCGAGATAAAATGAAGCACATTCACCGTCCAACGTCGATCGTGCTTCGTGCTTTATAAAAATGAGGGGAGGATAGTTAACAAGTTAGTTGTTGTGATGTTAGCGCAAACAATCTAAAAAATGTGTAAAAAACATTTCACTTTACCAAATTTGCCAAAGTACACTCAAGTAGAAGTTCAAGTTGTATAGCTAGCTATGATAAGGTTGAAGGTCTCTTGGTCTTCTGGAACAAGTACATGAATCAGCTTCGTTTCAAGATTGCAATTAGCAATGAACGTAAGATCTCGACCCGGTATCCAGTCTCTTGCACTTGTCTAGAAAAACTAGAAATTCTTTTAATGTTCTGAATGTTGACTGGCAATTGGCATTTTTACGATATTTCTTAATGAATTATAAAAAACCAATGAGTTTAAAGCCCCAGCAAAAGATATTGATCGTATGAGGATTAGTCATCTATGCATTTTTCATATGAAATTCACAGAACCACACACACACAGCATCCAATTTTGGACCAGAATGAGTCTATGATATCTGATGTGTCATGTGTCTCATGTTCCCCATAATATGAGAATGTCTCTACGACATATATCTAG
>JAQFXM010003503.1:0-19978 GCA_034693345.1 Entomobrya multifasciata
CTGGCAAAACTAAAAATCTGAAAATACTCATGAAATTTACTCGAACGGCGTTCGCGTGGACCAAGCTTAATAGATTTGTTGATATTGTGTCAAATGCTAATGCCGTTCGTGTAAATTTCATGAGTATTTTCAGATTTTTAGTTTTGCCAGCTGGAATTCTCAACCCCTAAATTTTCATTGTGGCTACGCTAGTAAGAAAAGCTGGGTGTTTATGTAGGGAAGGCCGACGAAGCATGGGCTCTGGTTACAGCGTAAATGGTTCAGAAAATAAGTTAAAGTAGGCAAAATGTTGCATTACTTATGGAAAAGGAACATAGTGATAGTGATTGTCCTTAAACTAATTGTGATGATTACTAATGGTAGTCGAACAGTTTTAAAAAATAAATAGGATAAAATTTAAATACGTTGTGTCGAAAATTTTAAAATTTATTTTTTTGTGCGTTAATAAGTTCATAACTGGTTGGTAAAAATGGTTCTTAAAATAAATTAGATCTACACTTGTCTATACTGTGTATACAACATTCAACTGAAAGCTGATCCCTTATCCTTACTACCCCTGCGACTTGCGCCCACCCCAACCCCATCGTGTTTCCGAAATAATTTTTTTTGATTTTTTTTCAGATAATTTCTAAAATACATTTTTATTTATTTAAAACAAATTCAAAGTGTACTTTTAGTTAATCTTTTAATAGTTTTTCTTACTTTTTATGTTATTTTAATTTATGATTTAAATGTATTTTAGTATTTTTACTTGACAATTACATGTATTTTTTAAAGTAAGTTTTTAGTAAAGTTTTAATTAATTTTTAAATTCCTTTTAATTAACTTTTTAATTGTATTCTAACCAATTTTTTTCTTTGTTTAAATTAATTAATTTTATATTTTATGAGCAGTGGAGCAAGAACCAAACAAGTTGCATTCGTTTTCAGATCGTTCACAAACTCATCAGAGAGATATCCTCCTCCACCACCCACGCAATACCGCTAAAGCACTACTTCTACTAAGAACACATAGTTAGCCATTTTATACTAATTTAAATCAACATTACATATATGTTCAAGAAATATAAACTCTATACTTTGAAGCAATTCTTTTTAAATATGGCTGCTATTCATATTGCTTATGTGAATATATCTTACGTCATTTATTAAAGTCTTTAGAATTGGGAAAAAACAAATAACTAGTTATAAAATTATTTAAATATTGGGATGATGTCGTGGTCGTACATTTATTGAGATCACCTTTTGAAATTTCACGTTTAACCGGAATTCGAATTTGTTGACATGATCAAATGGGTTTGTAACCGTTTTTAAAGCTTTTTTTAGAACTTTTAAAACTATTTCATGAGGTACCTTGATGCGTGGAACTTTTTCTAATAAAATGAATACAGTTAAGGAGATTAACAGACCAACCCCAGGTATTAGGGTAAGGATTGCTACTGCTGTTTTTCCACTCCCACCTATTTTTGATGTGGCGTTTTGAATATTTCTAGCAATTAATTGACTACTATGAACGTTAAGCTTTAAAACAAACGCGTAGTCAAAATACTTTTGCCACCACTCAAATACGCCAGCTTCGAACAGATATCGTACTCGAAAAACCAGATTTGTTGGAAAATAGTTTTCAAATGCTTAACCCAAAAACCTTCGAAGTATTTCATCTTTGCCCATAAAACTAGGTTTTCCCAACAGCTTTTGAATTGTGTAAAGTTTAATAGCCTCTTGCCTGTCTAATATAATTGCAGATTTGTTGCATTTGTTCATGTGAATATTTAGAATTGTGGAAGTATCTTCCATATATCCCTGTCCGTAGTCAGGTAACATTGCAGAGTTGTTGATGAATTTCCACATTTGTTCGGATATTTTCTTTTTCAAAAAAACTAAACTACAATAATTGTAAGGGTTTATCCAATCCATTAACACATACCATAATTCAGACACCACTGGAAGTCTTTCATGAGTGTTAATTGTGCCATACTCATTATGTAGCTTCTGAAGTTCACTGATGTTAAAATATGCTGCATGTTCCTCAGTTTCCAAGTTAACCCTAGGAGTGTAAGTGGTAAACTGATATTCTTCAAGCTTTTTAAATGTGTCGAATTTTATTAGTGGAAGTTCCGCTGTTAAATTGGTGATGTTATCTCCTCTGTAGATTGTGCTTAAATACAGCCAGCTAATTGGAATAAAGAATACACAAAATAAAAATGATTTTCTGGTTGATTTTCCAGCGTTGCTGAACATGCTTGTGGATGGATCTAAAAACGCTACCAGTGCAAAAAAGTTTATTTCAAATAAACTCGGATTTTTCTGTTTTTTCTGTAGTTCTTTTGATAGTTGAACAATCCACGATATGAGAAAACAACTTGTCAAAATGAGGGACCAAGTTGGGACATCGAAAGGAGAAATCAACTCTGCCAACTGGTTTGTCCAATGCATTTGTTCTCTATGACAGCTTACAAATTGAAGTTGTGAAATCCTAATTACAAACCGACTGTCCAGAAACTGATTGTGATATCGGTTAGCGTATCGGCCTATTATTGGACGAAAGAAGGGATGAAAATTAATAGCCTGTTTTGCACTACAAGAGTCAACAATAACATGTTCCCACTCATATTGATTTTCATCCCATTCTAAAGAGAATGTTATATTTGCTAACTTTGGTAAAATCGACGAGGTCAAGTGTATGTCAGCTAAGGAGTTCAGAGCTTTAAAATCGTGTTGGATGGGAAACAATTTGATGTGTTCCAGAACAGCTTGTTTGTTTCGTCTTTCCTTCTTTTTGTAATCTTTGTGAGGTATATAAGGACTGATCAGCACAATTTGAGCCGCGTGAGGTTCAGAACTAATGTGTTTGATATCTTTTAAAATATTTTCAAAATTATTATGTACCTCTGTATTAAATTTTGTGTAAACTGGGATGGTCTTAAACGAATCGCAAGGATCACAATAAGGACACAGTGTTTTTAGAGTGAGGGAATGGTGCTCAAAGATTATTACATTAATTGAAAGTCTTGGATATACAAAATTGTCATAAATAGCTCCGGCTATCCATTTTTTGAGATTATTTTCATTCACACACACAGAGTATGTACCTGTGCTACAGATAAGTAGTGAAATAACTGGAACTGTATTTAAAAAGTTCAACTTCCATTTTTGATCTACTATTGTTGTGTGCAGGTAACTGAAAACCGGATTTTTAAACACACCGTCCCAGTACAAATGTGTTAAGTACATTTGTGGGGAATTTTGTTCTGTTGGCGGATCAATGTCTACATTTGCGTCACAAGCTTTGTTTTTGCTTGTCAATTGAAATGCCTCTGAGAACGTTTGCGCAACATAATGGTTAGCTACTTGATTTGGTGGCAATATTACATCAATTCTCCATGGACTGATACAGTAAGACGAGTTTTGATTCCTTAAGAATGCATATGTGGAGCCCTGTTCAAATGGATACAAGCTATCGGTTTGGCAGTATGATAAGTAGCGAAGCAGAATAATTGGGTTCTCAATTACTTCAAAGTCAATATTAGTTCCTCTGAAATTGTTGACGCGAATAGTGCAAGTCGAAAAAGCATTTATTATATCAAGTTGTCCATTAGCGTGGTCATTTCGAGATATCGCGGGTTTAGCAAACGTGAAATTTTCTATTAACAGAATAACGGACAAAATATAAAACAAAATTTTACGCGAAAACTTGGTCATATTCAACATGTTAGTACTTCAGAGTTATTTTACTCTTGCCCTGTTTTGTTTCAAATTAAAAATGAATACTAATAAACAAAATCACCATTCGTGTCGTTCCGTAAAAACAACAAATGACGTGTCTCTTTTTAAGTTTACTTCCTATACAGTCTAAAGTACCTCAAGTTTATGCAGTAGCAGTTGCACAAGAATAGTGTTCAAAAGAAAACCCGAATATTTAAAAACACACTAGGAAAAATATCTTTATCCTTTCTATCGATGCTATTTATGCATACGAATATTTGAGTCTTTACCCGATAAGCCAAATAAGTTTCTTCGTTTAGCTCATATGCTTATGGTTTGTTCGTCCGTGGTTCTACTGTTGACAACAGCAAAATTGCTAATAACCGTTAAGAGAAAAACATGTTTTTAAAACATGTTATTTTTCCAATGATAAAATTATGTCTGGTCGTAACTTAGAATCTCTCACACGACATTAATTTATACGACGTAGTTTAATCGTACGAATACGCAAACCAAAAAACACACCTAAATAATCTAATATACAAATGAATATGTGATTGTTTTTCCGAAATGTAATTTATTATTGATAAGCTACTTTGATTGCTTAAATTACCTGAAAATATGATAAGTGTTAAGTGTAAATGTAGCTGGTATATTATTGATCTAGCTTATTGTAATACAAAGTTGTTTCTGAAAATATGTAGGTCATGGCAAAACATGTATATTAATTGATTGGATTTATCAGACAAGTGTCCTCCTAAATTGGTATCTGTTTTAAATGCGAAATCTAAGACCACATTAAGATAGATTTTAGGTTTGCTGTTCCACAACGTTTAAAAAAATTCTCTGGACTTGTGTTTATTGTGTTGTCTGGAATAATTAACAGGTTAACTTTGTATTTCATATATAAAATATTAATGATTATGAAATTTTCCATAGAGGTCTAAGAATACTTAATTAATATTCAAGCGCTTAAAAGGTAAAGGACGGAGATACCAAAACGTGAGACGTTGCATATTAACCTTGTATCAAAAGAAAGGAAGTACGTTAACGAAGATAACTTCAAAATCATAGCATAGGATTAAATGAAGGGAGTGTTGGTTAGCGCGTGTGGAGTGAAAACATTGAGGGGAAGTGGGGATGGAGTTGGAGGAGATGATGGACAGTCTAGTGCCACGTGTTTATTTAGACACGTAAGAAATCAATTAATTAGCTTGTATATTTAGACAACAAATACTAGTTGAAAACATCAATATGTCTGTATGGAGACGTAGCGGGTCTAAATGGAAACCTTTATTAATTAATTTCTTACGTTTCTGTATAGTCACATGGTACTAGACTGATGGACTGATGGAGGCATTCTTGTCTAAATGATGGAGGCATTCTTGTCTAAATGATGGAGGCATTCTTGTCTAAATGATGGAGGCATTCTTGTCTAATTGATGTTGGTTTTTCGAGATTGATCAATTGTCGTATTGATATAAAAAAGATGATCTATTCTCGGCGCACGATTACATATGCAACAAATCGTGTGATATTCGATCCCAATATGTCTGAAGTGCATGTCGTCTTTGTGAATCTCATGAGTATTTTCCGATTTTTAAATTTGTAAGGTTGTATACTTAACATGAACAATTTGAGTGCCATGCTAAAAAATGTTTTTTTCCCGTAAAGTATTGGTATGTTTAAAGATGCCTTACTCAGAAAGAATCGACCAAAATCATGACAACTTTGCAGAATATTTGGCTACTAATTTATACAAGAAAAAAGCATATATCCAGCAAAGCTTTCAACAAAATAACATTTTTTTGAAAGCAAGGCGACAAACTGAAGATTCAAAATTTAGGTGCCTCGAAGTAATAACGTTTGTTCATAATACATAAGCTCATTTGTTGATATTAAATGTCCTCAAATTATCCAAAATATACTGCTTGCAACTTGCAAGCGTAAATTTGGTTTTTTTTTAAATTTAGGATAGTACGACTGGCAACTCCTAACAGGAGATTTTACCACCAGAAGTGTCCAAGTTAAAGGATTTCAGGTTACAAAGTATAAATCAAGGCACGAAGGAGTACCTCTAACTAGGACAGGTAAGGAAGCGACGGGATCAGAGAAAAGACCCTGATTACCACCGTATCATGACATGATAAGGCAGGCTCTCAGAAAAAAAAACTCAGATCCAATGTAGGAGTGACCAGGAATCGAACCTGGGGATAGTGGAAGCCAAAGCGGTATCTCTAACCACTCGGCCACACTGCCACTCCGTGCGTTCTCTGCGTTTTTGCTCTGCGTTCAACAATGAAACCAAACTTTCTGTTTGAAATCTTTCTTGTTCCATATTTTCGTCTGTATTTCTTTCGTAAGCATCTGTTGGGTTAGGTAGACCAAAATCAGTGCAAGAAAATCCAAAGTGGGCAATGTTGTCCTCGATTTCTTTTAAGGCTAATTGTTCGGCCATATATTCACTATGATCAAGTACAAAATCTTCACAGATGAACTTGATATATTTCTGATTAAAATTTCTTGAATCAATTGGTCGTGCGTGCACTAAAATCGCTGAAAATAGTTGCCGTAACTCAAAAGGCATTTAAAATACTGTGGCTTCTTCAAGTGTCCTATTCAACTCATCATCGTCTTCTAGTATTTTCAATGCTTTTGCGGCAGAGAGAAATGAGTCGTGTAGTATACCATCAATCAACTAAAGATCATCGAATGACTGGGCTTCTAAGTATAAATAAGATTATATAACTACAGATATAGATGTGTCAGATAAATCGACAGCATATTTATTGGATATTTATCATATATACCTCTTATGTGCATCAGAAGAAGACGAAGGCAAAACCTTTCCATATCTCTTGGTGATACGGCATATATTCGCGGAAGGATTGTTTCTGCTCCTCTCTTTCGGTTATGCCACATATTCTTTTTCCAAGCATAATGCAATGGAACTACAGAATACAAATATTGCCTTGCGTTGACATCTTGTTCATTCAGCAAAAACCACTTTGTAAGCTTAGTGCCTATTCTTTCTGCTATTCTAAGTGCTTGCTCTTCAGAACCTTCTTCAAAGACCACGGATTGCTGTGACGGTAAATGAACTGGTTAGCGTACAACTGCATGTGACCTACCACTCATTTCATATTTTTTGATTCTCCATGCTGCCTCCGGTGCTGATATATATCTTGTGTCCAAAAACGTTCTTATTTCATCCCATTCATAAGTCCCCATATCAGAAGTTTCACTCATTTTAACGATTGCTGCATCGTGGCCTTTATATATACTTAAAAATGTACTTGACGCTTTGTACGGAAGAACATACTTCTACATTGATATGAGCATTGTATTTGCGTGACAGGTAAGGATTATAAGGGACGACCCATCTGTTATCTAATTCTGCATTACGTACGATAACCTTTTTTCCATTGTTTCGACGGCGATACATTGGATATCCGTCAACGTTTACATCAGTCGATTCTCGAAAATCCTTGGGAAAGTTTTTAGTGCACTTATAAATTCCTTTTTCTTCGCCCATACACGGAGCCTTTCTATTGTGTGTTCCGCAAGGTCCATGCAGCATGCAAGTTTTGACTATCTCGTAAAGTTTATTGTCTGACTGATCTGGAATTTCAGCTGATACAACTGAGTCTACATCTTCTGGTAGGCGTAATTTATCTTCAGTGCTAAGTATGATAAGCATATGGCAGTGTGGAAGACCTTAATGTAACAAATAGAGATAATTCTCAAATTTAGACTTGATCAAGATTTTAAAACAATTGTGTAGCAATTCTCGTTAAACCTCGTTTCTGAAATTCGATGACAGACAAAAACGCCTCTGCTCTACCAAGAACACCTCTGTCGTTTGCAACGTCATTAATGAAATCTTTAAGCTTAAGATAAAACACCGTGGCAACTACATCTGGTCGGTCGATTACCTTTTCTTGCTCTTTTAAATTTGACGTAATTTCTGGCCACTTTGGATTGCATGTGAATGTAATAAATAAATCAGGCTTTACGAAATTTGCCACCATAACAAATTGCATCTTGATAGTTCTGCTGCATATATCGCTTCCCACCAGTGAAAGAAGAAGGTAAAATGACGATACGGCCAGCCTTTAAATGCTGCTTTTCAGCTTGTGAATTGAGTCCATCAGTCCCATGTAGAGTTCAACACGTAGCTTCTTTTGATTAAGTTTATTCCATTGAATGCGCTGACCTTCAATTTTCAGAAATGCATCGACCATAAACTGTTGGGTAAGCTTTCCGGCGTGCAATAATGGATTAAAATTTCCACGCTCCTGTAATCTATATGAGTAAAATTGTAACATGGATATATTTCTGGTGCTTGCTTCTACGTCTCCTTCTTCAATATCGTTTTGTTCTGTCGGTTCCGTATTTGATAAATACTTTGGTATTCCCATTTGCCAGCAAAAATCTCCATGTAGAAACAATAACGGATACGTCATTGGATCACAATTAGGACTAAGAATACTTATATTTTGAAGAGCGTCATTTCCAGTAGGGTAAACTGCAATGCCATGATCAAATGGTGGTTCGCCATCTTCGGAAACAAAAACAGCAGCTACTTCATTCGCAACCGGTAAGCTGAACACTCTAATATCGTTTTGTCTATCTTTAGTAATCCACATTTGAACAGTCTGGTTGCCTACATTGTTGAGTGCTACCTTACTCATCATTTGATACGCTGCTACATACGGATTGATGATACGAAGTGTAGATTCGATCGTTGAAAATATTTCTTTCGTGCACCCTTCGTTACATGGATTAGCTGCTCGTTCTTCATTAACATATTCCGGATCAAGAATATAAAGCTTGGCATATGTGTTACCGTCATGGCTCAAAGACTGAGCGATTGCCCTGGATTATTACATCCCATATTCCAGTCATTTGGTTGCTTAGAATTCGACATGGTTGAATAGAGCTGAACGCGAGCTAAAAATAACCGGGAACCAAATAAGCGTAAAAATAACTTAATTTTTTTCCGTCCCCGCAAAACCAAATTTTAATGCACAACCAAATATCATTTAGTATGGAAAATGCCGGAAATTTACTTGAGCTAACTTTACCCTTTCGATGTTACAAATAACAAAATTTACTAAAACTCTGTAGAAAATATATTTTGAGCACATTTGACAGAAAGAACGGGATATCTGTTTTATGTAAAGCAAACTAATTACCTATTTATCTTTCCTGGGTAGTTTAGTGCATTATATAGAACGTCATAGCTTGCGAATCTACGAAACAATTTCCATACTTACTTGAGCATAACAATTCGCTGGATACCATGAGAAAAAAATCGAGTCTGAACGCACTAACTCTTGACCTGTTTTGTTTCTACGTTAAGCTCTAATATACATATTGGATTGTAGCATGAAGAAGCATTGCACACGTAAAACATTCAGGCAACTGAGCAGTAACGTGAGAGAGAAATTCTTAACCGCCAAAGCAGGGAAAATAAATTTTAGCGGTAAATTGAAAAGCATTGTAATAGATTGTGAGAGGTGCTAGAATGTTCCACAGAACATTTCATATTTTGTCCAAGTTAACAATAATATAGTAACAGCGTGAAAAGACTATTCTGGAAGCTCTGAGTTCGCTACCACCATACATTAGCGTTCGCTGTACATGTAAAGAATGTAGGATGTACCAGAATGTTCTCTGCACGCAGTGGTTTTTCACTTTACCGCCAAAAGTATTTTCTTTTCTTTGGCAGTAAAGTGAAAGAGCCAACATTTCGTGCAGAGAACAGTCTGATACGTCCTATATTCTATTGCAATGCTCTTTCACTTTACTGTCAAAGAAATGTATGTACAGCGAACGCAAATGTATTGTGGTAGCGAATTCAGAGCTTCCAGAACAATCTTTGGATGCGGTGTTTACACGCACGCGTAACACGTGTTACTGTATTTTAACGTAGACAAAATATTTAAGCGCCCAAATAATCAATGCATGCGATGCGTTTTCAAGCTTTCGCCAATAATCATCCTTATGTTAACGTGAAAACAACAGGTTAATATTATAATTGAACTGTAATAGTTTAAGTATGAATGAGATACTATGTTGGTTCTAAAAATGGTTGAAAATAAAAACCAATGATCACATCGAACGTTTAGTTTTTGAAAATTCTTTTTGTGATATCAATTACAACCTTAACGAAATTCAAAACCTTATTGTATTTTAATAGCAATTAGCACTATAATATTTTTAATTCAATATTTTACAGGGCTAAAACGAAATCGTTATTTTGTACGCAACTACAGTTCAATAGAAATACTTGTAGGAAATTAGTTTTGTGAAAATTATTTAAAGAATGATAATCATGGGATGCAAAGTTGTCACTTGAAAACTTTACCATTACTTTAACAAAAATATCGGAAATTGAATTTTACAAAAAACTTAAAACAATAATGAGCAAAAATTAATTTGCATTATGTAAAGCATCAAAATGATTCACGAATTATTGTTACCTGGTTTTTCGCAAAATTTACGGTTCAGTTTTAACACTCCTTTGTGGAAGAAAACAGATTGGTTGCTTCAAAACCTTTCGGGAAATTGGAAAAAGATAATTTAAATAAAATTACAATCTGAAGACATAGATGTTGAAAGTTTCACCCAATATAACTTGTTCACGTTTTAGTAGTAATTATTTTCTCTGTTTGCAAAAATTACTATCGTTCTGAGCAATAAGTATTTCACTTTTAATGGGTCACAACTTGATATTGCATAAACTTACTCTTTAGTAGCACAGAATTCACTTTTTCATGCGCTATGACCATAAACTTGATTTCACTATTACTGCAAACTTGATTTCACTATCACTGCAAACTTGATTTCACTATCACTGCAAACTTGATTTCACTATCACTGCAAACTTGATTTAACTATCACTTGTATTTATGCGATGATGTAGAAGACTGAAGATGGCCTAAGTTGCTGAGGAATCTACCATTCGGGATCCAAATGTGTACTGAAATGTAGGATCCAATTCTGGTTCTAAAATGCACGGCTTTTTATACTCGCCTGAATTGGTGCGGACGTGCCTGAGATTTGAGAGCAGCTTGCTGCCAAGTACAGCGCAAATACACAATGCATACTCATAATGAAACTTGAGTTGAAACCTGGGTTGAAACTTGAGTTCCACCATAAATTTGTGTTAGCTGCATGTACATGTAAAGAATGTTGGGGGTACCAGAATGTTCTCTGCACGCTGTGCTCTTTCACTTTACCGCCAAATTTTTTTTCTTTGGCAGTGATGTGAAGAGCAAGGCGTGCAGAGAACATTCTGATACGTCCTATATTCTATTGCAATGCTCTTTCACTTTACTGCCAAAAAATAAAACATTTTTTGCGGTAAAGTGAAAGAGCACTGCGGGCAGGAAACATTCTGGTGCCTTCTACATTCTGTAGCCTTCTACATTCTGGTGCCTCCTACATTCTGGTGCCTCCGACATTCTTTGCAGTAAAGAATGTAGTAGGTATCAGAATGTTCTCTGCACGCTTTGCTCTTTCAGTTTACCGCCAAAAAATTCTTTTCTTTGGCAGTGATGTGAAGAACACTGCGTGCAGAGAACATTCTGATACGTCTTATATTCTATTGCAATGCTCTTTCACTTTACTGCCAAAGAAAAGAAAATAATTCTGCACTGCGGGAAGAGAACATTCTGGGACCTCATACATTCTGGTGCCTCATACATTCTGGTGCCTCATACATTCTGGTGCCTCTTACATTCTTTACATGTAGAGTGAACGCAAACGTATGGTGGAACTCAAGTTTCAACCTAGGTTTCAACTCAAGTTTCAACTCAACTTTGAACTCAACTTTGAACTCAAGTTTCAACTCAAGTTTCAACTCAACTTTGAACTCAAGTTTCAACTCAACTTTGTACTCAAGTTTCAACTCAACTTTGAACTCAAGTTTCAACTTAAGTTTCAACTCAAGTTTCAACTCAACTTTGAACTCAAGTTTCAACCCAGGTTTCAACTCAACTTTGAACTCAACTTTCAAGCCTAAGATATATCGTTCCATAATAGGTGGCTTATCAATTTTGAAGTGCCTTATCAATTTAAGGTGCCTTATCAATTTTGAGGTGCCTTATCAGTTTTGAGGTGCCTTATCAGTTTTGAGGTGCCTTATCGATTTTGAGGTGCCTTGTCAATTTTGAGGTGCCTTATCAATTTTGAGGTGCCTTATCAATTTTGAGGTGCCATATCAAGTGTGAGGTGCCTTATCAATTTTGAGGTGCCTTATCAATTTTGAGGTGCCTTATCAATTTTGAGGTGCCTTATCAATTTTGAGGTGCCTTATCAATAGTGAGGTGCCTTATCAATTTTGAGGTGCCTTATCAATTTTGAGGTGCCTTATAAATTTTGAGGTGCCTTATCGATTTTGAGGTGCCTTGTCAATTTTGGGGTGCCTTGTCAATTTTAGGTGCCTTGTCAATTTTGGGGTGCCTTATCAATTGTGAGGGGCCTTATCAATTTTGAGGTGCCTTGTCAATTTTTAGGTGCCTCGTCAATTTTTAGGTGCCTTGTCAATTTTGGGGTGCCTTATTAATTTTTAAGGGCCTAGCGCAAGCGGCAGCGCCTCATTAGATAACTTGAGTTTGTAATCCTTGTTTTCAGCTGTGAACGCTCATTCATAGGCTGTGAATCACAGCAAAAAATATGTACCTACTTGTGTCCACGACACCGGAGGCAAGTTTTATTATATAAGGATACCACCCATTCCTCTATCCCTGTTATTCTTAAAAGCTAGTGATTCTATACTTTCATATCTATTTAATAATGGTATACTTATAGTGCTAGTATACCAGGTTTCATATAGGCAGATTACTTGACTATCTAAAGCTCTATTTGGTCGTTTGGATGTAGGGAAAATGGTTTTGTTGCGCCTTCTACATTCCAGAATAAAAAACTTAACTTTATATTGCTTAACCTTAAATTATTTAGCATATGTTTTTGGTTACGCTCGGCGATCCTTAACTTTCAAATGGGGACTACGTTTCCGGTACCTTCTTCCACCGCCAGTTTTTCCAGCACTATCCCATTCTTCCAGATTGTAAGAACTTCTCTCCTTATTGCCTTTCGTAGTCCTTTGTCTGCAGCCTTCCTCGATGCAAATGCTTTCAGGAGTATTTTCTCCCTCTGTAGTTCCTGTGGACTTAAGTCATCATTGATGAAAATTGGAGTTTCTTCTTTTCAGCAAAAATGGTTTTCTTGTCACAAGTCCGCACCAGGTTAACTAGTAGTGGACTTTTGGTTCCTCCTGCAGCTCCAACCCGGTGTACATCATCAACTCCTGCGACCCCCATTCTCGTGAACACCGCGTTGGCGAAACTCCTGGTCGTCATGTTTTTGGTGCAGCTCGGTGATGAATATATCTGTGAAGAAAGTAACGACAGGATATTTGAATTGTTGGAATTCAGATAGGTTACAACGAATTTAAAACCTGATCTCGGACCTAAAACGATAGGATGATTGCCGAGAATCATGTTCTTCGTAGCAAAATAAAGTTGGTTTGGTTGCAAAGAATTTTCCTGCGAAGAAATTTACGACAGGTGATTTCACTCGTTGGAATTCATATGGGATTCAACGCATTGAAAACCTTTTCCGGGAGCTAAAACGATAAGACGATTGTCAATTTCATTGTACACCAACATCTGTAGCAAAATTAGTTAGTTTGGTTGCAATGAATTTTCCTGCGAAAAAAGTTGCAGCTGGGAATTTGAATCGTTGGAATTCATATGGGTTTCGACGCATTGAAAACCGTATCCAGCACCTTAAACGATAAGACGATTTTCGAGAATCATGTTAAACAATATTTGTAGCAAAATAAAGTTGGTTTGGCTTTAATGAATTTTCCTGTGAATAAATTTACGACAGGTGGTGGTCTGGGTCGTTAAGTCAACACGAAAATTTGCTCGATTTGTGCTGTAAAAATGACCAAACCACATCGGATATCACACCTTCACCGCAACGGGACCGATTCTGTCCGTTTTTAGTGTGCGAGATGCACTTGACCAGAGGTACCTTGGTGCCAAGTTTGAGATTTCTATGTCATTAGACATACGTTGTATTTTAGACTGAGAAATTTGAGACAATACACGATTGTTATAAATCATTGAGTTCTGTTATAAAGGTTTTGGCCATTTATGAAGCATATGCCAGTTACCATGCCACCGCAGCGACACCGGTTGACCAATTCGGTCCAACATCAATAGGCAAGGTCTGCTTGACCAGGGGTACTTCTGCGCAAAGTTTGAGCTCATTTGGTCAAAGGATATGCGTTTTATTACGAGGGGGCCATCTTTCCAATACACGATTGAGATCAACACACATCTAACACAAGTACAAAATCAAAGTAACGAAAGACCACAAATAAATAGAACAGTGAATTAAAATTTGAATAAATCTAGAAAGAAAACTCCAGAATTCAAAATGCCTGACACACTAGAAACCCCAGATAATCCTGAGGGACCAAATAAGATGCTAAAGCAGAGGTTTCTTTACAAACGGAGTCAAAGGTTTGTCGGCATCACAACTTGCATACGTTAACACATTGATCTTAAGTCAAAAAATGAAAGTGGTTAATAGCATGAGGGTTATGCCAATGAATCTATTAATTAACATACCGATTGATGTTGAGGCGACCATGATATCCGACACATTTTTCAGTCAGTGTGAGTTATACTCTCAGAGTCAATGCTTTAAAAACCACAGTTTCTAGAGTTAATTCGAGTTATTTTGGGAAGTTACCCAAGCAAAAAATTATGGTATGACAACGTGGCTAGTAGTTTAAAACATGGAATGAATTTAAAGTTGCTTTCAAAAAATGATAGTGCGTTAGTGTGTTAGTCAAAATGTGACATGATACCTGGACTGAGCCTTTATATTGGTGAATGTAAAATGGTGAATGAACTTTTGGAAAAAGCCAGCTTGGCAATTGAGACAATGAGAAGCGGAGATCGTATGACACAGCGAGTACAAGGTTACCACCTTTTTCAGTACACATTGAAAGTAGAGGTAGCCCCATGCAGTAGTCTTTTTACATGGGTAGTCGTGGTAGGCATGCTAATTTCGAACAAAACAGCTACAGGTGCCAACAAGGTTATTCATCCAAGCAGTACCAAAATAGGGGCCCTGATTTTAGACCTCAGTTGACCTTATTCTCGTTTCTCAAGTCGCAATAACTCAAACATAAGATGTTATTCATGCAATGCGCAGGGATATTTTGCTAGAAAATGCACGCGGCACCGCGACGTTTCTGGTTCGCGAATGGTTCCATACAATGCACAAAGAAACAATCAAGGTAAATATACAAGCAACTCACAAAGACTTCCTTTAAGCTAATAAGGGAATTAACGGCTCCTTTCTGATCAAAATGCCTCCCGTTGTTGAATCAAATCCATACATTTCAGTCGTCAAACTTCATTCGAATTGTGTTAAATTTGAAGGAGCATTGAGGGCTAGCAAGATCAATGAGACTAGACATTACAAACGAGCATAAAAAATAGGTTGTGCAAATTAAACCACACTAGAAATCATTGGAAAAGGAAATTAATAGATAGATAATTTTAATTTAATAGATAATTTTTAATAGATATTAAAAAATGATTCATTAATTGCATAATATATGTGTCTGTAGACAAATTCGCACGATATTATCTCTAAACATCTGTCTAATCGTTTTAATGGATCGGTGTACTTTTGTACACGACACATTCAATGATAATGTCATTACTCACTATGTTGTTACAATATATGGTGAGTATTTAATTTTTAGTGGTTTGGTTTGGTATGGAAGAAGAATATAATTAAAAAGATTATAGGAGATTTCTTTGAGTACGCTATGTGGTGGAAAATCTCCACAACATTACAATGTCATTACAATGGACCAGTGTACTTTTGCACACGACCCATTCGATAGGTTTGTGAACTCTTTGTGTTGGTACAATTCATGTTGAGTATTTATTTTTCAGTTGCTCGGTTTGGGCTGAACGAAGAATATAATTAAAAAGGTAATAGATTTCTTTGAGTATGCTGTGTGCACACATTGTCCTTACGATGGATCGGTGGACTTTTGGACATTCGAAAAGTGTGTATACTCCTCGTGTTTATTAAGACGTGTGTATAAGGTATTTTTGGGCGAGGGGACAAATAAAGGTATCCATCTGAAGAAGTGAGCATATATTTCGTTGTACATCGTGCAAATTTAAAGATTTCACTGCATTGCAACAAGCATTTTATGTACATATACCTACTTTGTCAATACCGTGTCAGTACACTTTTGCAATCGACCAAATAAAAAAATCTAAACTGAATCCGTTTTTCATCACGCAATGCGTGTACTTCTATTCTTGAATTGGGGAGAATCAAGGGACGCATTTTTTCGGAATGATGGCAAGCATTTTTCGTGGCATCATTCTAGTCTGGAACTGAGGAACAAGACGTGCCCAAAAATTACTCCACTTTCCTACCAAGGCTTAGCAAACTAATGACTTTAATTACACAACGACAACAGTTAGACAATATAATATAACAATTGTACCGGTAATTATTATACGATAACCTTAAATATTTTAAGGTATCAGTGACGGTTACCGTGTTTTGTGTGGTAACAATTATTAAAAATCTACCACTGCAAGAATATTTAATTTTTTAAAGTGACGATATCGTAGTTTAATTTGAGTTTATAGTGATAGCATCAACAAAACACGTTGCATACACAAGCACAAGCAGTGCACGTTAATTAATGAAATTTAAGTTTGTTTTTTATCTTGTCGTCGTTTGTTAACGATAAATTTAAATCTATCAAATACACGTTTAATTGTTCAATTGTTGCTCATCGACTCCGGTGCAACGCCATACCATCAAACAAACATTCCCAAGGTGACATCCTCGTGTTTATTAAGAAGGCATCTGTGAAAGCCAAAGTGGTAATTATCAATTTTATTTTTATTTAGTTTTTATCAATTTTTTACTGCAGGTAATTCAAAAATAATTTGTGTTTCTTGTTTCCAATCTCCTTGCACTGAAGGTGCTTCTCAACTCCTGTGCAACGCCATTACCATGAACCCAACATTTCAAATTGGCCATTCTCGTGTTTATTAACACGGCATCTGTGAAAGCCAAAATAGTTAGTTTAATTTTGCTGCCGAGAGTTCAGTTTTACCAGTTTGTCTTTACAAATTTATTTTCTGTAAATTTATCGGTCGTAAATGCTTACTGAAAATTTATCTTTTTGTTTATCTATGCGTGACGACACACACTGCCTACTACATATGACCAAAAGGACGCACAGCACTTTTCCCGGATTTTCCAGCCGTCACCTTTTGTGATCCTCAAAATATCTCCATTTGGAATGTCCGCTTCTTCCATTACCATTTCTTTGTGGATTTGCTACTGCTGCACTCATAATCATCTCTTATTTGGGATTCATCAACTCCTCGTCGTCTCACATCAGAATCTCCTGCCATCTTCATCGTCAACATTATTTCCACATCTCGTTAATCTTGCTACCCATTCAAATTCCTGTTGACCACACTGCTTATCCAAACTGCCGCCCTATCCCCTCTACCCATTTATAACACGTTTGACTCCACAGCCCATTCAAATCTCCTTTAGCCCCACTACGTATCCACACAGCATCCCAACCTCCAATATCAGTTTATATCCTAGCTAACTTCACAACCAATTCAAATCACTGCTAACCAACTACTTATCCACTTAGCTGCCCCAACCCCCTCTACCCATTAATATCTTATTTGACTCCACAGCCACAGCCTAACATACTTATGACCTTCCTGTTGCCTGAACATTTGTTTCGCGAAAGGTGGCTGGTGTGCTTGAAAAATGGATTAATCATTAAATGTTTTAATCGCATAGCTTACGCATTAGGAAAAAATTATAGTTAATTAACGGTGCGCTAGTTATTAATCTTTTATGTTATTCCTCTTTTTTAACAAAAAAGCACTGGCACTAGTGCCCACTCGACAAGCGTATCTGTAGTTAGCTTTCGTTTTTTATCGCAATACAAATGTAAATCTTTATTTTTAGATTCTTTTTATTAACTGCTGTCTTTTCTTTTACTTTTGAACTGAGTGGTCAACTTTAGTCTTTCTAAATCAAACTGCCTTTTGTTTCTACTTTTTGGCTTCTTCAGAGCAGAATAGCTGAATCTGGTTAGACACTCCATCTGCTGACGTGAATGATTAAACAATTGTAATTTTAATTGTAAATTTCAATCCATTTACTTGCTATTTGTTGGCAATGGGATGATTTCGAAATATGACTGATGAAATCTAAAATCAACGTCTCAAAACAAAAACGCCCACTCTCACAGATGAATCAAAATATTGCAGTTCAGTTCGTATCACTGGATAAATAGTGAATTTAAATGCAGGAATTAACTCACAAGAACTTCAGTGTTATTAGAAAATTAACCAGTTATTTTATTTAACTAGATAAGTTACCAGTAACAAAATTGTGGCAATTTGTCAAAGAAATATTAAGTGCTGTTACACAGCTTTTACGACAAGATTAACTTGAAGGAGCACGTCTGTACTGTAAGAGAGTCACAGAGCAAGTAACGAGTCACAGAGAAAATGCTCACTCATTCGGTGCTGAAACCGCATGGTCTCAGCTAGTACAGCAAGGCACGAAATAAGTAGCAGAAACTAAGAGGTATTGTAGGTAGATAGGAGCACTATGCCATGATTCGGCGAGGTTATGCGGCCACCTCACTTGGTCTCGCCCATCCACTGCTAGTTTCCCACATCTACAAAAATGGGGCACGCTAAGACAGGAAATGCATACATTTTGCGACACATTCCCACTGTTGCAAAATTTTCCCTAATCCTCTCCTTAGATAACCCTCTTTTTTGAGATGTGAGAACCCAGCAGTTGAATTGTGAAGAGTCACACGAGGTAACCGCTCACTTCTCATCCACAAAGCAGCTTTTTCTCTGCAGCCTAGCAGCACTAGCTTTTTCGTTGTTACTGCCACACCTGTGTAGCACTCACTCTGTGGTGTGCTACACCGGTGTATCATTCTCTCATGTTTTGCCAAAAGTTCACAAAAAGTTTGAAAATCTACCAGTAGGTCGTCCATTATGTAATACACGTAAAACAATTAACAAAGGAGAATTAATGCTGTTAGATTCTATATTACAACCTTTAAGTTTGTACATACCAGATTTGCTAATAGATAGTACACATCTAATTTTTCTTTTAAGTCAAGTCAAACTTAACCCAATGAAAAATTACGTACTAGTAACAGCAGAAATTTCTTCCATGTATTTGGAGCTGCCAATTTATTGTTATAAAAATGAAGTATTAAGATTTTTTAATGAAGTAAACCAACCGAATGTACCCCCATTTAAAATTACATCACAACAATTAAAATGTCTTCTCGATTTAAGTTTAGATTATAATTTTATTGAGTTTGAAGATGATTTATTTTTTCAATTCAAAGGTATTCAAATGGGCAATATTGCTAGCGTATCAGTACCAAATATTACAGCAGCTCTTCAGTTAAGAAATATATGGAAAGAAGAAATGATTTTCAAGAAAAGATTTATAGACGATATATTTTTAATTGTGGATGTTACTGATCTGTCAATTGATATTAAAGTTTACCTTGAAAATGCATTTAAGCATCCATTTTTGAAATTCTCATTCGAATAAAGTTCTACAAAAGTTATTTTTCTTGATCTGAATATTATGATTAATGATAAAAATGAGATTTCAACTTCACTTTACAAAAAACAAATGAACAAAACGAATTTCTGCATTTTACATCGAATCATCCTTCACATAATAAAAAAGCTCTACCTTATTCTTGTGGTTTACGAGTAATAAGATCATGTTCAGATTTTGATGTAAGAAATGTTAAATAACCTATTGGAACGTTTTGTTAGAAGAGGTTATCCTAATAAATTACTTCAAATGTCTAGAGAAAAATTGTCAACAATAGATAGACTGCTAAGATTTAGTGCTCACGAACGTTTAATATTGGAGAATATCGACGAAGTCATACAGATATTTCTTGATCTTTTGAACCATAATTTTATTGCGATAAATCTGATCAACTTTCAATTAAGTTATTAATATACAAATTTGTTGTTTGTTGAAGAAATTCCATGCTCAAAATTTTCGAAAATAAAAACCGCAGCAATTTAATGTAATGCGTTGTTATTTATTCAGTGCTATCCGAATTCAGTCTTTACAGTCTGATTTTAAATACATAACACTCT
>JAQFXM010003504.1:0-19975 GCA_034693345.1 Entomobrya multifasciata
CCTAGGTACCCTTGACCCAAGTTTGGACCAAATCGGTCAATGCGTTCTCGAGTTATTACCCGGACAGACGGACGGACGGACAGACGGACAGACGGACAGACGGACATCGTGAAGTTAATAAGTGGCTTCGCCACTTAATAAGTGGCTTCGCCACTTAATAAACGGTAAAAATACAAATTCAATATAGCCCTTCGTCAAAAAGTCATCAAACTAGCGCCAAACTCCGGGAAACTAGAAACTTTACCCGGGTCTTGGTCACCCTCCGACTACTCCATTTTTTGTTTAAGGACACATACCGGAATTGGTTCCAGCCTTCCCAAAAGTGCAATACCATGAGCATCTCCATTTTGGCTTTATATGGCGTCGTCAAGCTTGATGGAAGGCAAAAGAGAATTATGGGATTGGCTCTGGTCTTCAGCGTCCTGTACTTGGCCAGCTTGTGGCTTGTACAGAAAGTTGGGGTTGTTGTATCAGGAAAGTATGGAGTTGAGACAAGCTGTATACAAAGCACCTGGATCTTCTCGCTGGCTTCGCAAATGGATGAGGGGCATGAGGGATTTCAGGGTGGATGTGGGGCAATTTTATTTTGTTCACAGGACGACAGTTGTTACCATTTTGTATACTATATTAAATGGCGCTATAACGATGATGTTGACTAAATAAAATTGACTTTGTTCTTTTGAATTGAAATCTAATATTGTATTGTATTCATCAAACTTACGACATATATGCATTTGCATATCAGGAAAATGTTTTAATTTGGGATACATCTGAAAAAGTATCGGAACTCATTTAGCTTGCTTAAATTTTATTACTTCATCAAAACCAACCTTGAAGAAACCTTTAACATTCCCCAAAACAATTTTTTTGGCTTACACGTGCGTTGGGTGTGATTTATGTTTAAGGTCACCCACAGAAAACCCTGAAAGGTACATGTCATGTCATGATTTCAGGCTTGACTGACGTAGTAACGTTAAATAATAAGCCTATTAAATTTTAGGTACGCAACTTATTTGTCAGGTGAAATTACACCCTATCCTTTGCTTTTACAGAACAAACATGTTAATACTCAATCGAAATTCTGGTAATCCTTCAAATAATTAATTAATTATTACATATTGAAGCTACCTGAGATCGTGTGTCGTGTAGAGGAAATTAGGTAAACATAAAAAATGTAGGAATTGCTATGCTTGCAAAAATCAGCGACATTTCTCTACTGGAGGAGGAGATATTTATGTACTATTATATTGCGACATTAATTATGTTACTGGAAACATGTTCCCTCTCTTGTTAAGTCTTAAATACACCAAAAATAACACAAAACACATTTTCACTTTTTAACACTTTTTGGTACATTTCACAACATGAAATTACGTGAAAAGGTCAAGGTGAATTTGTAAGATAAATATGCAGGTATGTTATATTCATTTGGATCATTTCCCTCACAGAAACCACACTACACTCATAATCCAACAATTGCCATTCCAGTTCCAAAATGCTCCCCCCAAAAACCCTAACAACCATCTTATTTGCAACAAACATGGCGTATTTTTTCGGTGCCATTCCATACCACTTTATCAAAACCAAACCAAAAAACGGGAAAGGACCCTCTCCACCCACTCTAATGACTTGTCCCTCGAAATGGCGCCACTTCTACGTACACCTCAGCTTTTCTCTAACATTTCTATACATTTTCTTTATTTTCGGACGCATACTTCACAGGCTATCCCAGGATGGTGGAGGTGGACGTATGGCATCCTCCTCCATTTCCATAGATTTCCTGGTTGAAATGGGCTATCTGTTTTGGTGCTACTCGATGCCCGTTGTTCTCCAAATAAATACGTTGTGGAAGGGCGAATATATTCCCAACTTTACAAGACGCTACATGTCATTTTTCAACAATTTCAAAAAGCGTTACTTCAACCCTCGAAGTAGAGGAAGGGGAGGTCCTCGCTGTATCAAATTTTTCTACACGGTTATCTTCATCGGAACAATTGTCAATTTTCAGAATTATGTGATTATCATGAGGAAACCTCATCGACTACATTTTTTGACCAGTTTATTCCCAGATCCAGCCAATACCCCATTTTTAATAAAATTGCCTGTTTTGATGGTACAAGGCTTGATTTGGGGGTCAACATGGTCACATGTGTGGGCATTTTGCTTTCATTTGTATGCCTATGTCAGTTGCCTCATTTGGGCATTGAGGGAACTTGAGTAAGTACAGTTAACATACTTATCATAATTCTAGTGTCGGGGTAACGTGATACAATTTCACATGATTTTACTATATTTCCAGCCTAAAAGTAATTTCCCCCGAGACATATCGACACCTACGAACCCCAATCATTTTCACACACACCCTTCGTTCCCTCCACGTCCTCCACCGACTATGGCAACAGGGTCACCAAACTTGGTTCTGCCCCTCCCACAAATTCGTGACAATTTCCGTAGGAACCCTGGCAACCTACGGCTTTATAAAACTATCCGGGCCACGTTCCGTTGTCATGGGTGTCATGTCCTTGTTTGCTCTCCTCTACCTGTGGACACTTCTCCGAAAATTTGGGCAACTGATTCAAGTATCCGAAGATGTCACCCGGAACTGGTTGCATTCTGCAAGGTGTAGTCGTTGGCTTAAACGGTATTTGAGATCAATACCACCGTTTCGGGTGGACATTGGCAATTTTTACTACGTTCGGAAAACAACAGTTGTTTTGACACTTTACGTCGTTCTAGATAACACTGTAAACTTATTGCTTTTATAATTAAAATTAATGTCTGTCCATTTATTGGGGCAATGCGAAAAATGAAGAAACGGCATAATGAGTTTAAAATTATGGAATTTTATTTTTCAAAGTTAACATTTTGGCCTTATTTTAAACTTGATTTCCGCTTTGGACTGAGTTCTCTTCCAGACGCTGCAGTTACAGCTCCTCCACCAGATTTTAATTCCCTCCAAAACCGAAAAACCACTCCAATGAAAATAAGCCTTACAATCAAAAATCCTATTCCACCAAAACCCAACAAGAAATTTTTGTACATTAATAAAAGAGTTATCGAAAGAGTCGTTAAGAAAACTACAAAAATGTTGTAGAATAGCCAGTATTTTGCGAGTTGCACTGCTTTTTCATGCGATGTCGTTGGCTTAGTTGACTTCAACAAAAGGATGGCGATCCATATTTCACAACAAAGAAGAACCAAAAAGGAGGCTTTAATTGAAATCGAAATAAGCTGCTCACCTAAATATGAATTAAAGTTAATGATAAATTAAGGTAAATGTATTTAAATACTGAAAATTTGTGATTGGAGCAATTTTTAAAAACCTTTGGAAGGCTTGGTGTCATCGGGGTCAGAATGGGTAAAGTCAGTATTCTCCTCCGACGAAGATAAACTAGTAGTTATGAAGGCGATCAAAATTATTATGACTAGAACTGCGATTATCTAGTTAATTTTGGAGAAAAAATCAAAAACTTTAATCAGCGTTTAATTTTAATTAGCTTTACTTTTTAATTACTGTACACTAACGCAGTCAACTAAAGCTACAATCTTAGCATTATTCCTGTTCTTGTCTTGATAATAAGGGTCGTCCTGTAAATGCACTACAACATGGCCAGGGTGAGCAGATGGGTTATCTTGCCTGGACACTGATAAGCGGTCATCATGTTGAGAAAGATGCTGATCCATGGTCATGTTTAAAAAAGTTCATTCCGAAAAGCTATGCTCCGAAATATAACCAACAATTTAATCTATTGGGTATGACTAAACCCCGACTAAATCGATTGTATCAATTTTAGGTATGGGATAAAACGTTAATACTGAAAATAAAAAATATTAATTTTGATTAGTAACATTAACGACTAAAATCAAAGTTTTAAAATAAACTTCTGCATTGATATATTATTTGTATAGTTAACACGTCAAGTGAAATTTGTAAAAGTGGTAAAATATTTTAATGTCAAATAGATCATACAATACCCTATCCCGGGTTTAAATTATAATAGTAGATGATGAAATTATTTAATTGCTACCTTCCATTGCTTTCTGATAAAGTAGGTTGATAGTTGTTTTGTAGTGCACTTATTTTTTAGGGAGGACCTCTAAATGTACTTTTGAAAACTTTCTAATGGCGAAATCAGGAAGTGGAAGGCGAGACGAACCAGAAGTGGAGTTTGACGACTGGTTAATTAAGTTATTTTGGGCACTTCATCGGTAATTTTCATAAACCATTTTTTAGCTAATGAAAATTATGAATGTACTTCCAATTCAAAGTTAAGTTAAGCAATATTTTTTTGACGTTTTAGTTTTAAAATTTTACAATGGCTTATTCTGCTGGTGATCCGTCTGCGGGAAAAGCTGGACATCCACAAATTCATCAAAAAGCCCCCCACCAAGGAAGTGGACGAGATGGACAACTGTCACTTTCGAACCCTCTACAAGCGTACCTATTTCGAGGACAACCACACCGATCCCGATTTCCTTTGTTCCATGCAACTCAACACAAATCTGAATTACTACACGTTAACTGAAGCGATTTTTGCCACCAGTCGCTTATCTTTGCATCTGTGCCCTTGTATCATCTACTTTACCATGTACTACCACCTCAGCGAGGATAACCTATCACCTGAAACAGTCTTTGGAATCTCTCTAATTTTCACGCTCCTTGGTTATGGAATCCTTCAATGCTGCAACTGCCAATGGCCCCCCAAGGATCCCAACCTCATGGGTTCCAATTACACTCGTCTCTCCTTGATCTGGTCCGACTTCATGCAGTGCCTCTGCTGCGGCGGCTTATCTTATCTACTTGTTCCCATCCTAAGAACCGTCACCCAATCCATCCAAGATACCCGGACAGTTCTCGCTGTTTGCGCCATAATGTTTGGTGTCCATCTCCTCTGCAACGATTACGGTTTGAAAGCTGCAGTTGTCTCCATCCCGCTTTCCATGAACTCGGCCATATTTTCAGTGATTTGTCTCGCCTCCCGGCTCCAGTCGGACACGCACTGCTTGGCACTCTTGTCCTTTGGTGTAATGAGCTTCATCTGCTATCCACAGTGGAAGTTAAGCCAAAACGTAAATCATCACCAGTGGACATCCTTTGCAGCTGTGGCGCTAGTGCTGTTTATTGTGACCTTTGGCGGATACACAGTATCTTTTGGAATGGCTGTGTTTAATGTCACACTAATTCTGGCAGTTGTTGTAGTGTCACCCATGTCATATGTTTATTACGTGCAGTACAAATTTAATATCTTGGGTCCGTGGGATGAGGCAAGGCCAGAATTGAAGGTGAACATGGAGGAAATTGAGAAAATATTTGAGAAGAGAAAACAGGAAAAATGTGAGGAAATGGAAAATAATCCAGGACCAGAAAATAGCAAAAGTCACAACATCACCAACGAGAACAACTCTAATAAAGAAGAAGAGAAAATTGCAGAAATGGAGGCAAAAGGAATCGGTTTAATTTTATAAAGATTAAAATAATTAAACATTTGGTCATTGAATTCATTTAATATACTTTTATTTTTCAATTTACAGTAGAATAAAAATCAATTAAAAATCTGTACTTCAATTTTTATTATACATCTGATAATTTAAATGCTACATTTAATTGTCACTGGCAGAGTTAACTTTTCACAAGTGACCTTAACATTTAAAATCGATAAATCGTTACAAATAGACTTAGAACCCCTCACCACCGCGACGCCGATAAGCAGCAGCATTTTCTCTAAGTCGCCTCAAGCCTCCTCCCGAGCCGCCCTCTCCGCCTCCTCCCGAGCCGCCTCCTCTCGATTCCTCCTGACTGCCAACGCAATAGCTCGTTGATCCCTCCTCAATACTTCCCTTATCCTTTCCTGATCCCGCCGCACTACCCTATCATACCCTGCCTCCTCAGCTCCATCCATTTCCACAGCCAGATAATTATTTTCCAGCACCCTATGCTGGAAACCCCCAATCAACTCTCTACATTCTGGACACCGACCAACGCTTACTGCTCCAGCACACTCGGTGATGACATAAACATGTCCATTGGGACACTTAAACCAGCGTCCAGTTCCCTCCCCTCCAAACGCCCCCACAATCTGAAACCTTTCCTGGTCTGTAATCGCCAAAGTGACTCTCATTTGACCGGAAAACTTTATGTAAGCCTCGTCAAACTTATCCTGGCATGCGGGGTCGTACGATTTGGGCGTCTTCAGCGCCTGTATCACCCCATCAAAGTTCTGTCTACCCAATGCACTGGGAAATGTCTTGTAAAAAACGTCCTTGTCCTTCAGAGCTTCCTTCAGAACTCTGCATACTTTCGTGAAGTCTTCCAACCGCTGCTTCTCCCTAAAAAATTCAATCATCTCCGCATCCTCAAGAGGCCACTCCCTATGGCCCACAGCTGAAAAGAAACTCTGCCAACGTTCCTCTATATCATCCACCTCCCCGTCAATTCCCGCCAATCCTCTGCACTCCACAGCCTGAGTTGAGGCGTACACCCACTCTTCCAAAATCCACTCCATCCACCTCACCGCAGTAAAGCTCATGTCGCTCCGTCTAATTCCAATGCTCCCATCTTTAAAAAGCTTGTCCCGAATAAAATTTAGGAACTCGGGGTAAAATTCAAGTTGTCGATTTGACATCTCATCCAATTTCTTCTCAATCCGCTTGAGTGCCTCCTCGATTCTCTTCTCATCCCCAAAAATCTTTTTCTTCACACTCTCAATCGCCTCCCAATCCCCCTTCATGATCTCAGAATACCTACACATCCAGCTCAGTCGAAATCTGCAAACGGGGCACCGCTTCAAATATATTTGTCCTTCGTCATCCTTCGTGTTCATCCACTGATCCATAAACTCACTCTCAATGCTGTGTCCGCACAAAGTCAGGTAAATGAATCTTTGACCCTCCTCCAATTCCCCAAGCGTGAGCAACGCCCCAGGCGTCAACTTTTCGGGAGTGCAAATTATACATGGGGGACAAATCTCTCCACAAAAGCCGACACAGGCATGACCACATTCTGGAATTTCCAGAGGACAAGGCTGTTGGCAAGGCGCCTTATCGCAGGGTTCCCCACATTTCATGGTGCATTTTCCATGTGGACAGGCG
Source organism: Entomobrya multifasciata (assembly GCA_034693345.1). NCBI lineage: Eukaryota > Metazoa > Arthropoda > Collembola > Entomobryomorpha > Entomobryidae > Entomobrya > Entomobrya multifasciata. Next base: position 7,090 of record JAQFXM010003504.1, read on the forward strand.
TAGACACAGGGCTCGTCACATTCCATCTCCCTACACGGGACCCCACACTCGAGTGGACAGGATTTGTGGGCACACATCCTAAAACAGTTTGCTTCACACGAACCGCATCCTAAAAACCAAACAAATACATTCGTGAAAAAAATGAGAATTTACGTACTTTTGTTATAATTCTAAAAAAATACTAATATTATTTACTTTAATTGCTTACCTTCACCACACGTCTTCAGACACCTGTGATCGCAAATTAGAATCTTTTCGCATTTCAGCGCACACTTCTTGTGAAGCCGGAACCCAAAGCAGTCTTTACATCGTCCAGAGCATTTGTGACCACATTTCAGCACTGCGCTGCAGGGAATTTCACACCGTCGATCCAATTGTTCCACAGTCACATTATCTGCCTCATAGCAACACACTCTGACTGCATGCCCACAGCTTGTCCAACTGTTAGTTGGGAGTATCTTTTCCGTGCACTTCATCTCCTTTGTAGCAATCGGGTCTAATTTCGTAATGGAACAATTAACCAAGTTGTAGTGATTCCTTGAACAACTTGGATTTCGTTCCAGCCTTGTCGATGGACATGGGAAACAATCTTCTCCGCATCGCTTCATGCAAAGATGACCACAATATTTCATGTCTTGCCTCTCGCACCGATAAGGACAGATTTTCAAAGCGTCTTCTCCTCCCACTTTCCGGAAGTCGCTACACGTGAGAGCTACCTTGTGTCCACAAGAAGGGTACTCTTTCACCACCGGCATGTTGCACGGCAACTTGGCAAATTTCTCCATCTCACTCAAACGAAAGAATCCCCTCCCACGAACTTTCGGGTTTAGAATGACATGGGAACATGGAAGCCTAATAGCCATTAGCTCCTCCTTTTCCAGATCCACTACTTTCTCCATGGCATTTCCAAACGCAGTCACCATGCGACCAGAGAAGAATAATTTCACTCCCGTCTATCAACCAATAAAATTATTTTTTACATGACTAACTTCTTAATAATCATGATGCATTACGACATTCACAACTTTATAATTGTAAGTTAAATTACTTACCTTGCGAAAGTAGTATTCAGAAATATCCAGGTCATTATTATCTTCATTCCCCGAGTCCTCCTCCAATCTCCCCTCACGATCCTCCTCAGCCATGCTCAGCTAATTACCACGACTAACTCTCATGAAATTGTAATTTAAACGATCCAGTTAGCGATTTCAAATTTTAACTGTACACAAGCAGCATATACAATAGAACTTACCTCCAGTTCTATCTTAATCAATCAGCAATTAATTTAATTACTATGGATTTAAAATAATTTCAACAGACAAAATATTCAACCTTCAACCTTAAAATTTTACGATGTGCGATTGCCCTTTTCTCTCCATCGCATCGACTGAGCGTGAGAATGAATGAGTGGACTGGACTAGACTCTGTGCCAGCGACTCACTAATTACGTTTTTTCAACGAAAATCTAGCGATTTCTGTCTTCTTTGCTTGAGATCTATGATCATCACCATGGGAACAAGCTAACAACAAAAGTTAACCACGCGCAACATTAAAAAAGCTTGGTGCGTCATAATGCACTATCGTTATGCAAATTATGAACAAGATGTAAAAATGCTAGTGCATTAAACAGACAAAAGATGGAAACGGATGCTTGAGTCATTTTTATTTATAAAAAAGCAGAACAGCATTCCTCACTCTTGGGAACATGATTGAATTGATTGATATGAAATAGTTAAAAATTACATGGAGTAAAAATTGAAATAAAGACAAGGCATATTGACAAGCTTATCAAACTGATTTGTATTGAAGTCCCAGCGCAAATCCCGGTTTCCTGATAACCCGGATGTCTGACACAACTTACTCCGGGTTGGCAGTGAACAAATCCCATCCCCCCAGAACTCCCTCCACCCCCACCAGGCATTCCAATTAAACCTTTAATGATCGTGGATGCAATTTCCCTTGTCGGGGAAGAAGATGATGATGTGTCATAATGACCTTGGGGTATCCCTTGTTCGTGGGATGAGGATATTGAAGATGGTGAGGGAAGATGTCGGGCTGCAGGGGGCACAAAAGGATAATTCCCTGAAGATGGTGAAGTTATCACGTGACATCCCGACCCAACTGTGGACACACACTTTTTAAATTCTGGATGCCATACAGTGTTCAAAGGCAGATTTCCTGGGGCTAAAGTCCACGGACTTCCTGGACAAGTGCATCTTCCTTGAATGCAGTACAAAAGGGTGTTTGTGGTGTCACAGGAGAGTAATGGCTCAAAACAGTAGTCACCGGATATGGATTTGGAGTTGGAGGGACCATTTGGGGAATATCCAGTTGGCGATGGAGAATAACCACTCAAGCCTGAGTTGGCTTCCGGTGGGGGAAACGAGTGATGGTAGTCCACTCCTCCGCTAGGATACCCAGTTCCCTGTGACGGGGAATGATGATAACCAGTAGATGGTGGAGGTAAATAGTTTCCTCCTCCCCCTCCACCATTTCCATAATATGATGATCTAACACGTTCACCAGGATGGTTGGATGGTATCCACTGCGCAGAACAAGAAACAGTTGACAACAGCAGAAAAACTAGTTGAATTACAAAAGTAAAATGCATGACACTAATGGATTTAATGAGAATTTGTAATACTGCCATAATTTCTGAGATCTCGGATTTTTAAAAATTGAACAAATTTATGCAAGAGTGAGTCAATGAAATGTATAGACAAAGATGCACTGCAACCTTATTGAGTGGGGTTGCTGTAAAGAGTAGCTTGGCTTACTTCTCTCCCTTCTTACCTACCAATCAACCAACTTATTGACTTGTCATCACCATTAACGAAAAAGTCATTAAGATAAAAAAGGTAAACCTTTTTCAGATACGCTATGATCATAAATGGATGAGAATCGGATGACGATATTATGACTATGACTAATGATGTAAAATATGCGATTGCTTTTAATGATTTTTTAAACATTGCTTAAGTATTTTATTTAACTTTACACACAAGTTAAACTGTGATTTTATCCTTTATCAGAGTTTTATGATTTGTTATTCATTTAGTTTTAAACACAAGGCCATGGTAAATGTACATTGCATAACAGTTCTTAGGTGATGGATGATGAATGAAGGGGAAACCAGACCGGAAGTGATTGGATATACCTTAAATTTTATTACTAAGCTAGTTGACACGTTCATGTGTTTTTCATGACGAAACAATGTATTTACAAGATTGTAATAACTTATTTTCTTCCACCCACGCAATGACCCATTCCCTGAGGAAGTCCACTGAGTTGTTCGCATATTGCCCCAGAAACGCAGTCAATCCCTTTTTCATTCGCCTTCTTATCTTCTGGTTCTCTGACATCACATGCGGATCCCAATTTACTTTGACATCTTCCCTCGTCGTCATTCCACACCATGTCAACTTTGATGCCCCCACCCCCAAAGCCGTAATTTGTGGGACACTTGCAAGTATTCCTTTCGCAGATCATCACAGTCTTGTCAAAATTACAATCTTCGTAAATGCAACAAAATGTGCCTGGCCACGCAGAACTTGATGATAAGGTTAAAGCCCTTTCCAAAATCTCTTTTCGCTGGATAGCCTCGCGTAAACTGATGACAGGGGTGTTAGCGACTGGCAGCTTCATTTTGGCACTTCTAATTGGACCAATCATGCGAGAAGAATCAACTTGATGATCACTTTGATAAACAGTTAGTATTGTAGTTAACACAGTAAAATATTTAAAGAATGCCATTTTTTAATTTAAACAAAATTATAACTAATTTAAATTAATTAACTTACTGAGAATACTAATGTACAAAAGGTAAAAATTATTCTCAAAATCATTCATGTAAAAACAAAGTAGTATTGCGTTTTGCAGTTTATCATTCACAAAAACACAAATAATTTACTTAAAGTAGCACACCAAACAACTGATAAGCTTGCAATGATAATAAATACCAAAGATAACCCATTTTCATGTGCAGCTTTACTGGACCCATCACCACCGGTGCCAAGGCTTCCACTGACACCAAGCTGTTGCTGTGTAGAAATTCCTGGATTAATCGACAACGTCGACCTCCGAACACAAATGCCCCACGAGTTTGTGGTAATATCTGACCCCACCGACGCTGCTGAAGCTGTTGCCAAGTTATGATTTTGACCTCCACCACTGAAATCTGACAAGCTATGTACCCCTGACCCGAAATACGGCGAATTTTGAAAATACTCCAAAGGCAAAGACTGCTGCTGATGGCCCGCTCCACCCCCTCCTGCTTGCACACGAGATCCAAACCCCAAAACACCTTGCGTTATGGTGTCCTTAGCTTCCGGACTCTTGATGTCCACACACTCGTAACCTTGCAGACAATCCATCTTGAGAATTTCTTGGGAATACCAATATCTTTTCAGCGTACAAGGTGATCCCACCTGGGAGACACACTGATAAGTGTTCTGACTCCATTCCATATTGTAATTGTAGAATATCCCGTTAATGAACGTAGCACCCCCGCGAATACACTGGCATGTTCCAGTAATACAGTACAACAATGTTCGCGAGGGGTAGCAGTCAGTATCGGCTTGACAACCTTTATTCAAAAATACTGAAGGATGCAATGACCAGTTATCTCCACCGGGTGAGTTGGAAGGTCCCGTTAAAATTCCAACAAGTTGACCTCCCCCAGGAGAACTCTGATGCTGTTGAGGAAATGAAATTTGTCTGTTTGAAAGAATTGCACTTATTTCCCCTGTACCCCACAGCGAAAATATAGAAAAAGTTAAGTAGAATTGCCAAAATAAAGCCATATTAATTTTCAAAATGGAGGAGTTCACTTTTTACTACTCTTAAACTTAGGTTTCCCGTTTTCAGTTCAAAAATCGTAACCGCAGCAGGCCAAGTGGAAAAACACATTGTTTGTCTTGTGGGTTGGATAAACTCTATTTTTATTCTTCAAGTCACGATCCAGTAAAATAATGATAATCCTAATTACTCAGCAGAAAGCATTACTGTGGCCTAATCATTAATCACCCACTGCGCTCCATGAAACATTTTAGTCTTCGGATAATTTGGGTGACTCAGATATACTGGCGTACTAAAATATGTCATCCCAACGTTTCATGCTTAATTACCTTTTTTCTTCTATGAAAAAAACTTTTAACAATAGCGATGCTTTATAAAGCGAAAGTGCTCATATATTTTTTATTCCAAAAATATTTTTATGTATCGACACCAACACTTAAAACTAACGTAAATATAAGCGGTACCGTTTACCTTTTTTTTACCTTGATTAGTATATTGATTACAAAGCGGTACAAAGATCTGAGGATGATGATGGAGTGAAATTTTTTCCATAGAACTCATAAATAAATGGTAATTTTAGCATTAGCATTGTAGTAAACGTAGCAACAGAATCAAAGTTTCAGCACCGGAAGTTGTGGCATACATTTGTAATTTTAATGCAATGCACGGAGAGCAATAATGCTGAGTAAAGTAGTAAGTAATATAATCATATCGAGAAACACAATAGCAAACAAACATCCTAAATGACTACATACAAAATTATAAAAATGAGATAATATATTATGTAACAGCAACCAATGCATAAATGGCTTGAGTTGTTGACTGGATAACGAGAATGATAAAAATAATAAAAAAATCACTTAACGCTGAAAGATTTAAATTACACTACGCCAACACACTTACAGGTACTCATTTGCTGCCCTAATGATATAGAGATCTTATATTAATTCTTCAACATGCCACTTTCGCAGATGAGGTAAACGTAATACAATCTCGAGTGAATGTCATCCCCAGAATTTTTCTTGTGATTGATATAGCGTTCAGTTGACACCACGACAGTTGTTGTAGCCCACTTGAGTAACGTCTTGCCGTCTATTTTTATTTTAAAATAGAATGGATGAAGACCCGACATCACTCCACGGATAGCATTGGGTAGTACATCAAAATGGTAAATTTCATCCCAGCTGAATGACGTGTTTGAGGGAGACTCTGAAAACGATTTCAGCATCTTCTTTACATGACCTTGTTGGATGTTCACGGATAGCGTAAGACGCTCCTTTGAAAGGCACATGATTTCCAAGATGCAGTGCAGTTTCTTCAAATTGTTCAGGGATGTTGAAATATCAGAAATGGAGGGGGTCATATGGTCCACTTCTCCTCGTTCAATTAGATGGCTTACTACAAATATATACATATAATAATTAACACGAATTAATACTTAAAAATACTAAGTAAAGTCATATACATCATGGTTTCATTTTTTTTTGATGTACTGTACGTACTTGCGAGAGCAAAGCTATAATCCTGGAATAACTTGCGTAGTCCACATTCAACAATCAGTTTGATCATTGTTTGTGGATGTCGCAATTTGAAGTACGACATTTCTCCTTTCATGACCGCAGTTAGGTTTTTTGCCATCATTGTTGTATTTGATAGCAAAAGCTGTAAGAAAATTATAAATCCAATTATTTTTTCAAGAACTAAAATCAGTATCAGTATTTAAATTTAAGTTAAAATTAAACAAGGGCAACTTACGTAGGGTCTATACATTTTATCCGCAACTGATTTAAAAATCAGGAGCAGACATTCTTGAAGCTCATCAACACTTTCACAACCTGAAAAAGGGGAACATCAATTGAATTAATATACAACTTAACCAACCATTAACTAAAAGATAAACATTTTCTTCCAATTAACAAACTCACTTCTGACTACAGCCCAAACCCTATCTGTAAAATCAAAGTCAGCTCTCTCCTGTTTCGCCACACGTTGAAGTACTTGATCCAACGAATCTGAGAATTCAATGGACGAAGCTCTATGCAGATCGATTGCAGGCTCCTGTGCTAACAGTTCCTGAACAGCCTTTATATTTTCAGTCAACCTATCTTCTGGTACTTCATATGTGGTGCAATTGAGCACGGAACCGTTCACGGAAAAGGATTCGCCCACCTCACCAGTTGAAGAGGACATCAAACTTATCCATTTCTCTAGGGACTCCACTTCATTCCATAAAGATTTCATGGAAGGATTAGCATCTCCAGCAATTGGTCGAATGGCCTACAAACAAATTTATACGTTAATTGCATTGCAAACTAATTGTAAACTAAATTCAACTAAAATATGAGAATGAACTGAAAATCTACTTACAATTTTACACTGGGAATCCTCCGGAGGAAGATCGAAAATTGTAGTTGGTTCCTTGAACAAAAATTCTAGATATACATTTCCCCTGGATGGATACTCCCCGTGGAGCTTTTCATAAACGGCATGGGCAACAGTTGTGCATGGACGATTCTGAAAAAATGAAAATTCACAATTTTAGGAACCAATCCATACATTGCTTTAGAAGCTAATAACAGTAGCAACTTAACTTTGAACTTACATCAAAAGTAAACATATTCGTCTCATGATATTCTTTAAATGTTTTCATGTCTAGTATCTCCGCATCAGGTCTAAATCTGCCCATCAGGTGCACATTTATTGCTTCATCATCATTCTTAAATCCACTTAAAACTAGTTGCTTATCCTGATCGGAACAATCAACTAAGGAGAATACAGGACAGTCCTTTTCAGGCCATCCGGAAGTTGTCTTCACTAAATTCAGCTCCTGGATGAATGGTTCATGTTGAATGATTGCTTTTCTGAGTGCCAACCTCCCAGGGTTAATTTCAAACGGCGAAAATATAAGTGGGATATTGAGTGGCTTGAAGACTGTTGGAATGATGTCGATAAAAAGAGCCTCGTCAAAGTCTTCATTCAGATCAAAAGGGCATTCTAAAGGGCAGCCACCAATGCTGTAGTCAACTGGTTTCCTATTCATTGAACAAAACACAAAATTTATTTCTATGTATTCTGAAGTAAGAATTAATATTTTCGATGACATTTTAAATATTTTACTCTCATGATCATATACTGGTTTATGTGTAGTTTCTCTTACCTTCCAGAAGTTGCAGTGGGTTCAACCGGAGGAGCACTATATCTTGCCGAGTTTCCAGCGTTATCCACAAGTAGTACCATCGTCTGATCCGTATTCCAAGAGTAATCCAACCGCCGAAAGTTGTCGAACACATCGTTCCTTAGAAAAAATGGCATGGGGGAGTCCAGACGAATTATATTCCCCGATTTGTAAAGGACATTGTTGACACCTCCTCTTCCCCCACCTCCAGAACTTCCAGGTTGAGCAAACGACACAGATAGTCGACTTGTGGCATCGCAGATAACCGTCTCTTCCTGTGAACTTTGGCTTTCAGTAGGGACGATGGGTGCCATGATGACGAACGGATTTGACCTAAAAAATTACACCGAAATCAACAACAATGACATCACAACAGTCCCATAATTTCACACGCTTCACTTTAATATACTCAACTATCACTATTAACTTACCAAAGCTAACTGGCAATTAAAAATAATCAATTAATAACAAACTGCAAACTTATTAAAGAAGGCTGTCTATCTGACTGATTGACTGACTTTCTGAGCTGTGTGGAAGACCGAGACTGAAATTGAAACTTGAAACTAGTGAAACTGCCTTCTTCTCGACCTAGATTTGTTTTCTTTGTTGTCTTCTTGACAGTCGGTTGCAAGCACATTTCCGCGCCAGTCGCAGGATGAAATTTTGTTGCTTTACGGCAAATGTATAATGAATACATTTCTCTAAAGTACACAAAATTTGTCAGAAATTGATGGATTATGCATGGTTAATGGATGATGATGTTGGAATTTTAAAAGTAGCTAAAGTAACTAATATTCTTTAATTAAATAGTTTTAGATAGTTAACATCCAGTTAAATGTCATAATTAGTACAAAATGATGATCTTAATTTTTCATGATAAAATGATGTAAAAATTAAGGAGTAAAAAATGGAAAAGCCAGAGCTGATCACCACCCCCTCATCATCATCAGTTAGTGAAGATAATTTATCCACCTTTGCAAGTAAGTTAGTTTACCACATCATCACAAACGCTCATGATGATGAATCTTGTATAGTGGATGAGGACTCTTCTAATTTAAAAGAAGGGAGTCGACTTGAAGAAGATACGGAGGGACGAACTAGCCTCAATCTTAATATCACCACTTCTACCGCTGACGCTGACAGTACCCAGGTCCTCGTTCCAGTCAATCCTTTGCCCGATGAAAGCGCTATGCAAGTTGGCCTCACAACTTCTGACGTCCAAATGCATACATTTGAGGTGGAATCGGAAACAGGTGGAGGGAGGATTCATCGAGATCCTGCAAATCAACACCTGGAGCATCCCTCTCTAATCATAGGTCAGGAGGACCAGGTGGGCGGTGGTGGTGGTTTGGGGGGCGCTTCTGAAAATGGAGGGGATATTCCATCCGGATCTGCTACTCCCACTGACCCTCAGGATACCTTAATGGATGAAATGAGTAAAGCAGTTGCTGATAATACTACCATTTTTGATTTTGCTGAATTGAAAATTTGCAAATAGAATTTAATGGTGCAAATTATAAATTTTTATACTGCAATGAAAAAAAAAATAATGCAAAATGATTAATTGGCAATTAAATTTTCAAGTTTATAACAAACTCCCGTCCACTTTTTTATTCAAAAAATAACAAATTTTAATAAAAAGTTGCAATGTTTTGTTGCTCCACTTCACTTGTACATTTTCTGTAAATTACAGACTAAATTATAATAATTAAGATCTCTAAATATAAATTTGAGATTTGTTTCTAAACTAACAATCAGACTGATTATTATCACCATTCTTCATTTCACTACTTTGTCGAAGAGGTATTTGCTGACTAGCTTCCGTACTACCATTTAGTTTACTAATTGATATCTCTCCATCTTTCTTCTTAGGATAATTGGTAGCTTCATCCCGTCTTCTAAGTTTTCTCATAATGACCACCAGAGCGACTACAAGTGCCACCCCCAACAATCCCCACTTTCCAACAAAGTCAACCACCCAAAATTGACCCAAAACGGACTTCAGCTTTTCCCCAAACTCTTCATCCAACTCGGCACACTCATCCGCCCACACCAAAGGAAATAGCATTTGTTCCGGAACTCTTCTCAACATACTCAGTCCTTTGACCCTCTTCATTACCAAATTTATTTGGATTTTCTTGCTCGCCTGTAAAATTACTCCAGTCAAAGGCTCGATTTTCATATAAGTCTCATGCAAGGTCCGGTTTGGTGTCAATCCACTCATGTTAATATACTCTGGACTGGCGTCAAGAAAATGAGGAGTTGACATTGCTATCGGAGCTTCATCTCTGCATGGTCCCAAGTGCAAAGCTCCCTGTTTCAAGCACTTATCAGAGAAGTCTGGAAGGTCATTCGAGCAAAAGCACTGATTCTCCTCATTTTCTCGGGGATCCTTAAGAATGGACATGGGGGCGGTGAATCGATATCCTTTGATGCCCTTGAAGGTAGTATCTTTCTCATAAGTTAAGTAAAGACTCCGACAAATTTCGGCATTGAAAAGCCTTAAAACGGTGCCTTTAGTAACAAAGGGACTAAATATGGTGCCATCAGTTCCAGTGATTTTGTTACAGGAAGTAGAGGGATCACCCCAGACGTTCAGAGTCGACTCATTCTTGAATTTGAGGATTTGACCAAAGCTGGCCTTTTCATTGATTCCCCGGGATATGGTATAAGGACCATGGGCAGTCGCATTTTGCTAAAATAAATGCATTACATATTATCAATTAGTTGGACTGGAATACGCATTTTAATAAATAATTAAAAAGTCACTAAATTCACATTACCCCAACGAAAAATCCAAATCTATTATTTGGTATGAGGCTCACTCCGAGCTCATCCTCAATTCTTTGAAGGAAAGGCACGGTCCACCCGGTAAACAAGGCTTGGTCCACTGTTTTCTGTAGAAATAAGGGCTCCTTGTAACTAGTAAGCAGAGTTTGTGCCATGTCATTAAGGGGCCACGGTAGATCATGAGCTATTTTAATAGCTGCTGCCTATAAAATGCAGAAAAAAGTATTATTTAGCATATCACGTATTTCTTGCATATGTATTTTTAGAATTACTTAATTATCTTTCCACCTACAGCAAAAGGAACATTAACAATCGTGACAACATCTTGTAATCTCCATTTTCCTGACATTTCAGGCTGGAAGTGGTAACTAATGAACTCCTTGTACGTGATCGTGTCACTGGCTTCATCGTGACTTATGTCAACTTTTGTCCTATTCTCAAGAAACACGTAAGGTCCACATTCTTGAAGCGCTGGTAGCGATCCTCGACGAACATCCTCAGAGTTTGTCACGTTAAAAATGTAGATTTTAAGGTATACTGGAACCGGGGGTGTTATCCACGCAGAGTACAATTCTGGATTAATGTCTGGGGAAATGGCGACTTTCTGTTTACAGCGAAAAAATAAATTAATTAAATAACTGTCCCAGGAGTAAATTTTCAAATAAATAAGACATGTCACGTCACGTACGTTTGAGATCTGATGGCGGATGAAACAAGGTATAATCACCCAACCCAAAATTATGGCAACCAAAAGAAGAGGTAGCGCAACAAGAACGATTACGACGGAAGTTTGCTTCATAATTTGTCCTTTCGTTGGATAAGAAGATTCGTGATGCCCCATGAGGTTATCCCCTGGGGTCTCGCCTTCCATTGGATGATGAAGATGATGACCATCGTACAATGATCCTCCTGATTTCTCCGAAGGGAATAATAAATTGTGTTGTTGTGGAATACCTGCGTATTCTTTGCGACCTGGTGACTTGACCATCTTTTGTTCAGTCTGAAGCCCTCTGATGCGGTATGCGGTAAGATTTTATCAAACGGAAGATGAAAAAGTTTATTACTTTAATTTCGATCCAAGAAGATGAATGAATTCTTTCCTTGTAACCTGGTAAGGAAAAATGAAGAAAAACACATATAAATACCAATACACAAAAGCATCCAATAAACTGGTCAAAATAGGAAAACGCGTACTAATTAAACTAACCAAAGTATCGATTAAATATACCTATACTATACTACTGCATTGCATTACATTGCATTGCAGCCTCAAGCTCTTGGTCGGTGAACTGGAATAACTGGAGTAATTTACGTCAACTATTTCTCACGAAATTGCATTTCAAACAAAACCGTCGTCATTATGTTCCACTTCAACTCTTCAGAAATAGCGTAGAAAACCTTAAAATCAATCTTGCAAAAAATTTACTACATTGAAGTCATGTTATTTAAGTATTATCACAATTCATCAAAATGATGATGAAAATCATCTCACCAAGACCTTCGGAAAAAACTTAAATAAATTGAAATTCGTTACAAAACATTCAAATTAATTTCATTCATGAAAAAGTAAATATTGAAGTGCATTCCGTCAGGATTAGGATTTTCCATTCATTGAGTGTTTTTTTTAGGATAGGTAATTCAAGCTACAGCTAAGAGCTAATCAGTAATCATTTTCCTTTATTTACGCTTAGTGCGTATCTAGTTTTGTCTGGTGCGTGGCGTAGCCTAGCCTGGTGAAGCCTAGCGTGGCCTCTGACGTCATCATTGTGCTTTTGCTTATACGCAGTATAAATAGACTCACGAAGCAGAATACAATCAATTGGACGTCTAGATCATACAATTTTTGAATTTAAAAGTTTGACACAAACTGACCCCAGAGTTGACCCAACTTGACCCCAGAGTTGACCCAACTTGACCCCAGAGTTGACCCAAATTGACCCCAGAGTTGACCCAACTTGACCCCAGAGTTGACCCAAATTGACCCCAGAGTTGACCCAAATTGACCCCAGAGTTGACCCAAATTGACCCCAGTGTTGACCCAAATTGACCCGAAACGTCTCAATATGCCCCAAAACATGTCTGAACTGGTCACAACTTGCCCCAATGACAGGGAAACTTGAGACA
>JAQFXM010003505.1:0-19975 GCA_034693345.1 Entomobrya multifasciata
GTGAAAGAATGTTAGAAAGGAAATATGCAATATCCTATGATTTCCCTTTCCTATGAATGATGCTCCGACGACTTGGTAGTGAAAGTAGTGTGAAAATCACGCGGCATGTCAACACTAAGGAATAGAAGGCGTCGGTTCAAGCAGAGAATGAAATGAGCTTTGTGTAACCTTTTTTAGAAGAATCAGGTGTAAATCAATCTACTCATGAAATAAGCAGCACGTTGTAAGGTTAAGGTTTCTTTGTGAACTTCCCCTCATTGTTTATGTTGTTGATATTTTCACATGTATTGTCTTCTTGATTTTTTTCTAGTTTGAAGTTGGGTTGATGTGAAATGAGAACAAGAAAAATAGAAGAATTATTGTCTTTGCATTTAAACTTGACTTAACTTTTTACTCCCCGCCAAGGCTTATGGTATTTTAATACGTGTAAATTTTTTTATTAGATGAAACGGTTGCAACGGTATAGTAATCAACTAATAATTTCAAAATGTAGTATTTTTTCCAAACATTTCCATGGCTACTTGGAGTGAAAATAATTTAAAATGTTTACATAATAAATTAGAACTCATCAATTTGGAAACGATGAAATCAGTTTAGTAATTGCTCTAAATAGCATAGCGATTATCATGGGAAAATGTGTGCAAGGCTATGTATCTCTATGGAATTTATTATGAAATACTGTTTTTCTGTAGTGTACTAATTTATCAAGTGATTGCAGACCCAAACATCCTTTATGCTTGCTCAATTTCAAAGAAGTAAATCGCCTTAGCATTTTTACCTCACACTACACCGTTTCTGGTTAGCATAATAAATACACATTTTAAGTACTTTTTACACAGGCTTCTCTTCATGCCAAGTAGCTACTTCTGTCAAATATGCATGTATATTCATAAAATCCAAGTTTTCCAAATATCTACAAAGCTCAAATTTTATAAGATACCTAATGTTGAGCAGTGTCGGTTTTTATGTTCTTTTTTCATGTAAGACCTATTCCCTGAGAGATTTCCTTTCTATTTCATCTTGATAGTCTTTCAAGAAGAACAAGACTTGTTTGCCTCTTCTTGCATGCGGAACTCTTCGCCTATTCCTTCATACAAACGCATATAATTCATGTGTCTATGCCGAGCAATATGTTTCTATACCTATTCAGCAATAATAAGCACTGCATTTAGAATTTCTGAATGTATTGCTTATCAAGTTCCAGAATGAAATGTTCTAAGATTACTATGTGGGTCCGAGAAAATGACGTTCTGTATGTTTGTTCCGCATACCACAGAGTTCAAGTTGAAAGTTCATTTAAAAACATCCTATGAAATAATTAAACTTGGTGAAATTTTAGCTCATTTAGAGACACATTTACAGTGTTAAAACAAATAACTGTTTTTAACTTTTGAGTACAATAAAGAGAAAACATGTTAGGAAATGTTCATTTGGTGCCAAAAATTACAAAAATTGTAAACCTTTTATTTTTCCGTGATACAAAATCAATAAGATTGTAAACCTAGTATACTGTGTCCTGTGTCACAGCTTTTTCAACTTAAAAAGTATTATAATCACCGGCATCTGTTCTGATTTTTTTTACCACCGGTTTACCTGTTTTATTTTTTCCTTCGGTTGTCTTTACCTTTTTTGTGTGTCCGCGTTATATACCTAACCTAACTACTATTTGGGAGAGTACCTTTACTATCTTCCATTGTCATGCTCGCCCACATGGTTAGACGTGAATGCGGTATAAGTATTAAACCATGTTATAACAAGATGTTTGAATGTGATGGAGATGTGAACATACTATAAGTACGTGTTCCAGATATGAGCGTTCAGCAAGTAATAGTTGAGTTAGTAGCACTTTCTCCCTTGCACATCACTTGTTATATTGGATATATCAAACCAGTTGCTTTTCCCTTCAAGCTCCTGTTGCTGCTCCTACTACTACTATACCTATATTACTATGTGTCGTGTGTATTATAATTCTAGCTTAGGCTGCTCCCTTTTTATTTTTTCCTGGTTCGTCTTCCTCGTGTGCCAAAGAAGGGGAAATGAACTAATCCAAGATGGAAACAGTTTTACGGCAAATAAGTAGAAAAAAGAAAGGAAGAAATAGAAAAAGGTGAAAGCATGTTATTCATCTGTGGGTACATAATATATGTATAACCCTACCAAACATACATCTGCATATGACTGCATGTGAGTTTACTATGCAGTGATGCCGCTTTATCCACAAATATAGAATTCTGTAAGAAGTTTGACTACCAATATAAGATGCGTCACATGAGAACGTAGTTTTTTTTGTGTATGAGTACCAAATAGCAATCTCTGTATTATAGCAACATCATCCTTAGCCTTAGCAACATGTTTTCATTTTACCGTTTTTCTTGTACAAAAAGTTGACTCTATAAATGTTTAGGGAAAATCACAAGGGACTGTTGCGCTATTAAGTATGTTTTTTTACACATGCACTACATACAACAAGGCTCCATATTATTTTTCAGCGGAACAACTTATCTACCAGAAATATAACCAAGAAAATAGTTTTCCAAGAAAAAAAGACGATGATGATGGCATGTATGATACACGACAGTTGTCTCTCCCTCTCTTTTTCTCTTGTATCGTTATGTGCTTTTTTAAGAAACTCTTCTTTTTTGCAAAAGGGCCACATGCATTGAATTTTTCACTAGTCGTAATTTGTATTCATCCAAAAGAAAAACGGATATTGCTTCTGCATGTCTGGGGTTACTTTCTTTTTCTCTCATCTTTTATTCCAATGGAAAGGTTGAGAGAGAGAGAAAAAGAAGCCGTGAAACTCACAAAGAAAATTCAACCTATTTTAGATGATATAACAATATGTTCAAGGATAGCACTATATTTATTTTCCGATTTGTGATGAATTGTAGATTTTTATAGCTTGATAGGTACAATAATATACACTTTCTCTAGTGACGAGTGTCTTGTGCATACTAAAAATGTGGAAGTTTACTTTTTTCCTTTGTTCTTTGTGTAAACTTATGAAATACAGACACCCCAAAATTTTAACAAAATATGCGGAAAACGGTTACAAGAGAGAACCCAGAAGACGATGATGTTTTGAATGTATGTATGGTTGTAGATTTATGTGGAAGTCTATCTTAGTAAGAAATAGAGCATTTTCAGAGTAATGAAAGAAAACATGAAGGAGAAAGAGCAATTACATATTATGATGACGAGGATGATTCCCTCTGCAAAACGGAGAAGGAAATACGGGTATTACATTTTAAATAATCCTTCAATTCCTCGGAGATTTTTTTCTAGTAAAAGACAGCTTTCTCTCTCAATCTATGAATGTAAATTCTGTGTATAGTTGATAGAGTAGAGAGAAGCTTCTTATGTAATTTTTTTCTGGTGGTAAAATGTCTTCTATGCATCTCGCGATGCTTAATTCTAATTCTTCTTATTATGTAAATGTAACTTTCAGCAGTATGAGGAGTAAGTCAGAAGAAGACATGGATGTACTATCTTCCTCAAAATTATGGTACACGATTGTTTCGTTGTGAACGTAAAATGTACTTTCATGAGTGACTGGCTGGGGAGGAGGTTGGCGGGTGAGAGAACTGATGAACAGAAAACAGGCATCTCATTTCCTGCATGGCAAGGGAAGGCCAATCCATCTCATCATCTTTTGCCCTTAATTGTTTACATCATTTAATCATGTCTGTCAACTGTCAGATAGACAATACTGCTTCAATTGAAGGCTGCCACTATTTAATTTTCAATGCTAAAGCGTCAGTCATACTTATTTCATGTTACGTCCGTTGTAATACGTTGTCTAAGCAATAGCTTCATATAAGCAATCATTTGAGATTCACACTACATGCTTCACTATTATTGCGAGTTTAAGTATAAGCGTCACAGTGACATTTACGTTTGTTGAATATATGCATGGCTAATTCACTGCGCTATATTTGAGTTTAGCGCAGCGTATTAATGCGTATATACATTTAGAATAACCTCTCAATTCAATGAAACAGTCAATTATATATAGATTGTAAATAGTTCAACTAAATTACAAAGGTTATAACATATAGTCAGAAACTACATCGAATAAATAACATATAATACTTGGTAAAATAAAGAATCATGGAGTTTTAAAGAAAATGTACTCGGAAATTTGAAGTATATTTGAAGAAAACTTGACAGATCAAGAGAACGTCAAGTTCTAAGAGTGATTCTCAAGCGTTTCCACAAAACATAAACGATGGCAACAACCGTGGGATCATTTCACAATCAGTTCGTCGATATAGGTTTACATTGTAATCAGTAATATTAGAGATAGATATGAATTATTGATAAATAGAGAATAAACAAAATCACACTTTCTTTGTCTTAAGAACAAATGACTTCGAGACATGAAATTGTATAATATGCATGGATTAGAATATTTGGTAGATTTATGTATCGGTTGTACATATTTATTTGTGTATTTCAGTGTTAGTTTAATTAAATAGATATACATGTTGACTGAGATTTAATATATAATTTTTAAACGTTAGGTATCTTTGCACCTCAATTTATTGTAGCTAAGATCAAAATATCTGCAAATCCCACGAACTCCATTGATATTACAAGTACATCGTACTACCAAAGAGGTCAACATGACAAACAAATGTATTTTTCCGCATAATGTTATAATTTTATCGTCATCTTCAGATTGACGTACTTCATTTTGATCTTCTGTACTCGTCCTGCCTCCTCCTCCCACGGAGTTTCATCTTTGCAGTACTCTTTTTTATTCTTTGCATTTCACACACAGAAGATTAAGTTATGAAATATTCTAGACAAAGTCTTTGGACACATATGGTAAACAAACAATACTTGTGCATTCATATGTATATGATGTGTACCGTGTACCGACAAAAAATAATAAGTAAAAAGCAAGAGTTGTCTTTCACTCACCACTACTACCACCCTTCCTGCCTGCCTGCCACTGCCAAGCATTTCAGTCAAGTTCCATCATACACTCTCTTGTGTCTAACACAAAAAATGTGTCAACTTATGCATAATTTAAGTCATGTTCACAAAGTGTAAGAGTGGGTTCACATGAGTAAGAACATTCTCTGCTTTTCCTGATGAATATTTTTAGTTGCTGTCACCACCCCTTGTAAAAATACTCTTTTTTCTCTAAGATGTATACTTAATACGAATGAAGCCATTATATAACTCATAACACAGTAGCTTAAAAAAAGGCAAAGTATACACACACACATTATATTATTTATGATAACATATGTATACCTTGTTGGAGAACTACTTTACTTTTTTACCATACAGCAGTTTTCATGTTAGTATACCCACAAATTTCATATTTTCTTAATGGCTGATTTCCTACATTATATTTATTTACCAAGTAAAGTTATTTTCTGATGCTGTGCATGTAATCTGTATACATATATACATTGTGTACTGTGCAGATGCTTCATTGACATCATCACATTGTCATAGTAATCCACTCAACCCATTACCATTTTCCCTTATGAATTTACACTCCCTTCATCCGCATCCATGGGCTTTACTAATAGGGACATTAAAATATATTTGGCGTAATATTTCAGAGAGCGGGTAATATACCTAGCTATATTCTTGTTGAACTTTCACTTAACTTTCCCACCATTTTTGCTACATTTACATATATTATGAAATACGACATGTACTTCAAATAAGGCGATACGCATGAGACCTCATCTTGTCAGTCGGCACACATCTTTAGTCCCACTCACTATCTATCTGACTATCGTCAACGTCATTTTTTTCTTAGAGAACACCTATTGGGTTGCTTCTCTTGTTCAGAAAGAGCTTGAGAAGAACCGAATCAAGAATTTGACAAAAAATTGTACATCGTTTTTTGTGTATTTTTTCATGTATTAAAAATCAACTATGGACTAAAATCGCTAACTAGATGCAATACAAAACATAGAAGCTATTGTAATGAGACTAGTGAAAGGTGGAATACACTGAAGCCTGGTGTTGACAGGGAAGTGGGTTGATGGAGTTTGGACTGTATTGCATGCATACTTTGTAACTATCATTGTTACACTTTCAATTGAACTTGGTCTTAAATATTTTCCCTGTGTGTGGATTGCAGGTTCATTAACTAGTATGTATGTTGTTTGCAATAAAAAGTAAATGTTGAACGTGGCCTATGAATTGTGTATTCAGCGAACTTGTAAATGTTATAGCGATCATCAAAAGTGCATATTCGGAAAGCGCACATATTTCTTGCAAACTCATATCATGTCTCTCGCGCCGGAGTCCGCAACAATAAAAATGAATACGGTTCAGTGGGATTTTATTGTTGTGTACTTAAATCTTCACGTAATCATCGTCTAATATAGATATATGGTAGACTGCTTTATGAAAACACATTATATAAATTGCATGAACAGCTTAAACAGACATGATAAACATAAGTCATTATTACACATTTTCATTATAAATCATTTTAGTGCATGTGCCTCTCCCATCATCATCAGTATCGTATCATCATTACCTCCATTAATGCTTATTTTTACATTGTCTAAATACACAGTAGAATAACGAATATGCATTCAGTCAGACATGAATAACAAAGTAGTATCTCTGTATAATCACAGCATGGATGAAAGTAGTAAAGCAATAACACAGGAACATCGTCTTTACTCTTGGAAGGTTGGAAGTATGATGGTGTGGCATTCTCTATTTTCCCTGATCTTGCAATCGACACCAACACACGGTATCAGTGCATTACTACGTTTAGAGGGTTTATAATACCGTAAAAAAGGGCTTTATGCGTTACTATCAACTATACAAACATACTTTTCTGCTCAGCCCTTATTGGGTTCAATAATGCATGAGAAAATACCACAAAATATGTATATTATGTTCATATGCATATATTATTACATAAGTTTGTTTAATGTAAGTGATCAAGTTCCAAGCAGAAGTCTTGCCAAGCCACAAAACTGGGTATACCGATTATCAAGAGAATGAGTGTTGCTGCCTGATACTCTAAGAAAAGAGAAAGTTTAGCATAGTTAGTTATATAACACTAAGGCTCAGCAAGCGCAATGTAGTTTCACTGTAGTAATAAGAATGTTCCAACCTACGCATGTTGGCGTTGGCATGCACCCATGAATAGTTAAATGATACGTAATTTATGTAACTTTTTATACTACATTTTGCTTTCGATTCTAAAATTGGGCTTTATAATGGTCTTCTATAGAAACAGAATTATCAGACATTCAGAAAAGTGAATGAATTCGTGAGATTCGCAGCGATCCCTAAGATCTGGGGTAATATTAAACACTGCTTGCTTGTCAGCATTCTATGCGGTATCCCAAACAATGTTTCCGCATCATATTGCTGCTATTATTATATAGTGGTTTATGAGCACAAAAGAAAGCAACAAAAAGAAATATTTATAATAAAGCTCCCATTCCTGATGAAAGATGCTGATGTCAATGTGATGACAAGGTTGCAACAGCCACCCCAAAAAAACTAAGAAGGAGACCAAAGTCATACCCGCATGCAAGCAATATTACATGAGTGAAAGAAGCTATTTTCTTTATTTTCCTTGTTATGTTGGTATGCATGCTAGAATGAAATCCGAGCTAGAAGAGCAACAGGAGGATTCCCGTTTTGTTTCATGTTTGAGCCTACACACCATAACCAGTTATTATAGTTGTTATTACTCCTAATAAAATACTTGGCAAGTTTTACTAATACAGTGGAATGTGGAAGTGGAAAATAAGACCAACGTGATTTAGCTTTATACATGCATGTTGTACACATCTTTTTGTGCACACACTTAAACACATGCAAGTATTATAGAAAAATAAATAAACACGAGTTGTTGCATAATTTGGTGAAAACTAGGGAGAAGTCAACACTGCACAAGAAGACTGCCTTGCCGAAAAAACATGAATATTCATGAGTGACATAGAAAAAAGAGGATACATTAGTTTAGAAACTTCTAAGAAAAAACACAGCCATATACTATAATTATGTATACATGCATGCTCCCAAAGATGAATGTTTGTATTTTGAAAGGGAACTGTAAGAAAGCTACATGTGTAATTTAGATATGTTGTCGTATATAATCCCAAAATCCCGACATGATATACTATAACCAGGAGAAGGCAAAAGAAATATATCGTTGCATTGCATCAATGAAGTAGCTGTTCTTCCAAGTACAACGATATAATATACATTAATAGGAATATTGATGCTTAGAGTTTCGTGTATTTGATTCCCTTGTACTAAATTCAAAATGTAATATAAACTTATTGTAGCCTAATATCAGTTCAATCAAAAGAAAATACTTCGGCGACAGTGTAGTTTTGAAGAAAAAAGAAAACTGGTTGAGAATATTGTGAAAGTACTTCATATGTACGTTGGAAAAGTAACGTGAAAATTAGGAGTACCTCTCACGACTAAAATGATGACATTGGATTTTAGCCTCTTCTCTAATCTGCGTGACACACATTTCCCCAATTAAGGTGTAAAGTATTAGCTTGGGTAAGTATACAAAAGCATATATTTCCCAAGTAACGTAAATATTATGATGACATACCCAGTGTCATTTTCTGTTAATGCGTAAATTCTTTTGAATAACATCTACCCACGACTTTGCTAAAGTGGAGCGTGCTTGTTTGAAAAATTATCCTTTGTGCCAGCGAACAAACCTTCTCATCTTTTTTTATTTCTGGACTGTCGTTTTGAATACAGACTCTTGCCAGTCACGTTTACCACTTTTTTCTTCTTAGCCTATACAAGTTTTTGTTCCATGCAACTTACATATATTATAATATTAAAGCCGAAAACCGCATAAAAACCGGGAAAACTCATTCATACACAAACAAGCGAAGCTCTTAACGTCAAATAATTTTTGAGTATGTTTTAGTAACAGGCTCATCGGCAGGCAATTGACACCAGCATAAACGCCATTTCACTACAAGATCATTTAGCTTTTTTCGTCATCTCAGTTCCATTTTCATGCAAAGAGTAAACTGACTTTCTACATTATTTAATATATCTACAGCAAAATATAATTCTTGGTTATTAACAGTCGTTGATCTCAAGTAGTCTACGTACTCTGACAAGATATTAAGGAAGGAAATATAAAAGGCAATATTATGCACCAAGCTTTTGTGTTTGTGCACTATAGTGCGACCATTTCTAATAATAATATGCATATTATAAATGTGATTTTCAGTTGATTCTGGTCTGACTGTCTGGTCTGGTTCTACTTGACTAGAGAAAAGAGTATTGCAAGTTGAAAGTTGAGAGCAATGATGATGATGGTGTGTCTAGAGCGGCACACAAGAAGCAATGCCACCAGAACAAGAGTAACGTTAACACAAACATGAGGGTTGTGTTACTCTACCACCACCACCGCCACTACCACCATCACACCGCTACCACGCCACTACTACATCACAATTCTTGTTCTACTTCTTCATAATACTTTCTACTTTTCAATCAAATGCTGCCTTATTATCCACACACTTTTTTTGCTCATACAAATACAAAGGCAAAAGAGAGAGAGAGAGAGTAATATTTGTAACGTTAAACCAAGTAGCAAAAGCTTTCTCTTCTCTGCCTCCCTTACATTAAATATATACATATTCTATTTGCGAATACATAACTGTTGTCGCAACAAGAACATCAGCTTTTATTGCTGTGGTGCACTTCTTTCCTTTTATACTTGTATTGCTCCTTTCTCTGCCTTTTGCTAATAAGGATATGAGTCCATACTGCACTCCATTCCATACAGCTTCTCATCCTCATTCTATTTTTTTCTGCTTGTTGCTCTCCTTGCTTCATTCTCTGCTGAATGCTACTTTACTTGCTACTCCTATTTTGCCTAGGGAAGAAGGACATCAGGAGCAGAGGAATAGCATGACAATATGATGATGTGATGCTTGTAGATTCAGAAATTCAGAGTCTGTGTGAAACATGAGTAGTAGTAAAATTTATATATACTGTTCCATGGAAAATGTTCTGTACAATGCTCTGTGTTTTGTGGAGTGGCCTTCTCCGTTTTTTCTCCTTGTTGCCGTTTCCCTCATCATCTCATCATCATGCTCTTCTCTAGTATAAAAAGCTAGTAGTACCGTTACTTGTAGAACAACTGCAACAAAACTAAAACCGTAAGGTCTTCTCTCATGTAATCTCTTTTCTGCTTGCTACCTACTCACTAAAAACTCCCCTCTGTAACGGCAAGTTGTAACGGAGTTGTTGTACATGTACAACACATGCAAAACTCTCCTTTCATCTTTTTTGTTTCATTCTGTTTTCTCCAGCTCGACAATCAACAGAAAAGTCAGTTCTGTGCCAGATTCCTTGTAGCCCTCACTCAACAAGTCAGATGGACAAAGGAACAAGGGAAGAGGAATAAGTGATCTGTTGCTACTTTTACAACTGGTTTTGCGGCCTTTTCTAATATTAGTTTTTGAGGAACACATTTTCTGCTTGTTTAAGCAGAAACACACAGTTTACGTTCGGCTAATATAATCGAATGAAAAAACATCTGCATTTGTGTATGAATTTAACAGTGTGATAATGACGTAGTATTTAAAACTACAGTGGATACATTTAATCAACAGAATTAGCTGCAAAAGAATTGATACGCAGCGTTGTATGTTAAAAAATCTGTTTATTCACAAGAGAAAGTAAACTATATGGAAAGAAAAATAACTGTCAATACCATTACCACTTTGTCCTATGTCCATTTATTAGGCAAATCATAGTTCGCTTTAAAGTTATGTTGGACTTATCACCAAAATTTTGTTCCGTGCACCCCTTAAAAGCAAAGAGACATCGGAAAGGCACTTTCAAAAAGGTAATTTTTATTTTCAGTTGCATATATTCATACATCTATGTACATTTATACTTGTTTACATGTTTGGTAGGATAAGCATAATGACGTCGTTTGTCGGATATATTCCTTTTTCGTGAGCCTCCCCCGCACTAGATTAAAATCATCTCTTTTGCCAAACGCACATACATGTATAGTTAGAGTCAAATAACATTTTCAGCACACCCCAAACCAAAGATGCTTATCACACCACACGGAAATTGTGAAAATTACTCACTTGTTCGTTGTCTTGAAGGCGGTACTCAAGGACTACTTTGTTCTTCACTTGTTGTCATTCATTAGCTTTTCTTTTCGAAACCAACAAAAGCTTAAATTTCCTGTTTTTTGTTTGACGCCTTCGGGCTTTGTAAGTAAGTGGGAGTTGTTTTTTACTGCGAATACATATAAATCCAAACATAAAAATAGCCTAGACACATAATTTATATTCCATAGTACAAAACAGCCTAAATATTCTAAATCATCATTGCATGCACATCATGAAATACGTGTCATTTTGTCTGTCTTTTGTTCTTCTCACATGACAAAGCTATGCATGTGCTACGCTTACTGGTAAAATCCTGTGAAAGTTAAATAGGAATAAACCTTGGATAAAACGTAGAAACATAGAAGTTGTAAATAAGTTTATAACATTTTCTCATGTCGAAATTTTAACATGAAGATTTAACATATTTAGTTAGTATTCATAACATTCATTCATGAATGACGAACTTTCTTTTTGACCACTATTGCCATCACCACCTGCATTCCAATTTCACTTAAATACATTACATTAGCTTCGATGCAGCATTTATCGCTGTTTTATGTGATTGAATATAGTTATTCCATTTTAGTTAGAAAATGTGGCTATTTATGTGAATGTGCTTCACGCAATTTTTTCCCTAGGGGTGGTTTCAGTTCGATACGCTTTCTCTGCATATTTAATATCGAAAGCATGCATGAACACTATATAAACTAAAAATAGCAAAACACGTTACATGAAATTATTCATTTTTTGTTGGCCACTAAAGAAGCTGAATAAAAACGACAGAAAAAATACGTCAATGAAGTACAGGAAAACACGCGTCACTTCTTTTATTGTGGCAACCATGCATACACGCAAAGTAAAAAGCATCGTCATTATTCTCTAGAACATAATATACTCTTTAGTGTAGAATGTTTATTGTGGCAGACTTTCTCCCACATCACACTTGTTGATGTGTTCGGTTGAATAATAGCTTTTACAGGGGCTTCGTTGTTTAGACAAAAAAATGCTATGTCACAAAGAATCTCCGGTTCATACATCTAAAACTGTATCTCAACTACATTCACATATGCTTCTCCGTTGCGATAAGTAACTGTCACAAAAAAGGCTCCTTTATTTTGGTCAGCAGCGGTGGTGGCGGCACCACTTTGTGTGTATGCTTGCCCAACATCGTATTATTATGTAAATATATGTACTTTACTTCTTTTTTATGTAGAATATTACATTATCGAAGGAGTATGCAGAAAATGTACATAAAAGCTATTATTTCCCCGTTCACTTTGTTTCTTTCTCTTTTTTCCCTCTAACTTTCACTGCATTTTCTCGCTCTCTCTCTTGTCAAAAGAGAACTTATCGGTAGTCGAGACTAATTTCGTGTGGGCAACGAACCAACTAACCAACGACCCTTGCAAGCACATTATAAATGTATCTTGTGCAAAAAAAATAAAGAAAAGGAATGGACATATCAGAGCAGTGATCAACAGTTACAGGAAGACCTAATAGTCGTCAGACAAGAAACACAGATACAAAAACAAAGTTTTCTCTCGACATTTTCATATAAAGATAGATTCTAGCATATAAATACGTATGAGACATAATAGCATTGAACATTCAACAACAAGCAAGGAAATAAATGTCCTAAGACATCTCCCATCAACACTGTTACGAAAAGACAAAAAAACAATGACAGTTGATGTAACTGAAGTAATTGCAGCAGGAACGAACGCATACAGTAAAAAAGACTGATAGTGTGAGTAGTACACGCGTGTATGCTTACATATATTACAATGTCTTGTATATAACTTCATATAAGATTTGGTATATATTTTTGGTCTTTTTTATACAAAGTAACAAACAAAGATTGCCTAACAAACCCAACGAACCACACACAAAACACTACCACATTGCCACTAAACTACACCATACCACCATCATCATCACCACTGCTTTCTATAAAAAACAAAAACAACAGCAAGTCATCTTCCAATGATGATAATGCTAAAGGAAAGGAAAACTTACAGAGAGTAACCAACCACCACATTGACATTACCATTACATCCCTTTTTCCCTTCCTTTTTATTTACACCCCTTTTTATCTTATGTCATCTCATCGTCATCATCATCGTCGTCATCACACACTTATGCAGACTTGCTTTCACTTCCCCGAAAAAAAATGATGAAAATTCTAGTTTTTTCTTCTGTCGTATTTCTGTTCATCAGAGAAAAACAGTATCCACTTTCATACTTGTTTCTAAACGAAAAAAATTCTAATACGATTGGTTCTCTTGTCTTATTTTTCTCCACATTTCATAACCAAAAAGGAATTCACTAACCAAGATGAAAAAAGTATCCAGTTTGTGTTGGAGTCAGTCAATGTACATTAAATATTGTTGACAAAAACATCTTTAAACATAAAGACAGAATTCACACAAAAGGAATATTTATGACAAGGAAAATTTCAAGTGAAAGCTAAGCCAAAGATGACGACCAAAAAGCGTCCATAATATAATAGTCACATCACACACAACAACAACAATCACTTTCACAAAAAAACACAGTCATCATCGTCATCACCACCACTATAACACACACACATAGAGAAAAAATATCAACTTTGTGTTGTTTGTGGTGGTGGATGATACAATATACATACATTAAACTTATTTTTTGTTGTGGCTTCTGTTTCTGCATTCTTTTTTTCTTCCTTTGCTGCTCATCTTTAAGCTCTAATATCATCACTACCGAAACTAGCATCACTGCCGCCAAAAAGACCATTGTATTTAAAGGAATGATATAGAAAATGCTTACCACGACTACTTCTTAAGTGGGATTCACTATCAACACCGTGAAAAACCGGCTCTTCTTTCCTCTGAGCTTCTTTTCTTTTGCTTCACTCAACCAACCTTTTCATATTTTTTCTCCGTTTCTTTTACTCATTGTAAGATGATGTTGCATTATTTTTCTATGAACATACCTACAAATATATCAACTAGAAAAAATATGTATATTCAATTGTACATATAAAACTTATCCAACTGACAAAGAGAGAAAAAGAGCGTGTGTGGTGGTTGTGTTGGTGGTGATGATTATGATGTTGTGTCTTTCTGGGAAAAATATTTTACACAACTAGACTATCTTACACACTGTGTCTGTGAATAGAGACATAAATAAATATTTTCTTTTTTGTTTATTAATATACAAGATATGGAGAAGAAAAGTCAATGGGAAAATAAGGACAAGTGTTGAATATAGAAATATAGATAGATATACTTACATTTAAGTATATAGCGTACTCTTCTCTCTTCAGTTATGTTTGTAAGCTCAAAGGCTGATCTCTGAAAAAAATGAGTACAAGTTGAAGTTGTCGAGAGGAGTGGTAGAGAAGTAGTTGTGTTTTTGTGTATATCATGGTGTTGTGGTGCTGGTGGGGGTAAAGAAGAAACAGAAAAAGGAAAACGTAGCTATATTTAATTTTGAAAGAAATCCTCCACTCACTTTCAATTATGTGAGGGCTAACAACATTATACACTGACATTAACATTTCCAACTTTCTTTTATGCTTTTCTTTTTAGCCTTTACTCCTACTTACGTCTTCTGGTCGTCATCTACTCTTTTCTTTTTCTCTATTTTTTAGAGAGACTTTGTTATAGCAAACGCATATTATATTCCTATATTATTTTGCCGACATGTATAAGGTTGTATGTGCATTTTGCAAGTTTGCTATTCAACTAATAATAATTTCATATTTTTGTCCTTATGAAAATTACTACAGTGACATGGCACTACAGATAGACAACACACTGGTTTTACTTATGTATACATTTAGTCTTTAGAGCAAAATGTCTTGCACAACTATTCGCCCTAACTAATTTTGTTGTTTTGAATTAAGCAATAGGACTGAAGTAGGAAAGGAGTTCACAAAATTTTGTGTACAAAAAGGGCATGCTTTTTCAGTTAGAAAGAAAATTTATTAGATTGCATAAAGTATGCCTATTTACTTTTTAAAATGCACGATACGAAGTGGTGGAAAATTTCTTATTTTTTATATATTTACCTTATGTAAGCTTTTTATACTAAGTTTGTAAGTAAGCCTTAAGAATTTTTTGTAAAAGATGCAGCTAAAGATGTAGTGGTAGTGTAGCGGTTGTCATTTTGGTGAAACTCTTTTTGGGTTGGGTGTTGCACACAATTTGTTATAAGTTGCTCTGATACAGCCTTCTTCCATGGATACCTACACATATTTCAGAACCCTGTAACAGAAAACCTTGTTGATTGAGTAACCTCGAAAATGAGCTGAGAAAAGTAGAATGAAATGGATACTTTACCAACCTACATAAACTTGCATATATAGTCACCTAATATTTTAGTATATAATTTTTTCAGCAACCAACCACACAACCTCACCGATATCTACCACACACCACCACCACTTCCATTAAAATGCACAAAGTACACAAAAACTTAAAAGGGAAAAACTTGACGAAAAAAGGGAGAGTAAAAAATTGCAACTTTTTCTTCGTTTTTTTTCTCTTCTCTTTTTTCTCTCTTCCTCTTCCCTTTCAGAGCTCACGTAAAATCTCACAAACTAATTTGTTCTACTCCAACATATATTTGTCTTGAAATGCAGTACATTACAGAACATGGCAAGCCAATCCATTATTTTTTCTTGTCTCCATTTCATGTATTTGCTGCTTTTTTACAAGAGAAAGTAGGTAGTAAACTTACATTGGTTCACTAAATAATATGTGGTTCATATATAGCATTACATGCAATGTTGAGTTGAGAAAGTGAGTTAAAAGAGAATAAATAAATACCCATGCGTCTTACCGAATTCCTTCATTCATGATTTCTACCTTATATAACTACTTACATGCCTTTTCGGTATAAATAGGTAAGAGGCTCATATATGTGCGGCGCGGCGTATGTTTTTTCACTTGATGTTGTCGTAGTCGCTAATGTACATGAAATCAAAGACCATAATTGCGAACCTGGATATATTCGCTTGTCAACATCGTAATATGAGGATATAGCATAGCTCTATGCATATCCGGAGGCTAAACGTGTGTGCGGTTTATAACAAAGTATATCATTTCATCAAGCATATTATTAATGCATTATAAGTATACACAGGGAAAAAGGGAAAGCAGTGTGTGTGTAGTAATCCTGTAATAACACTGATGTCAGATTTTTCTGTGTCACGTACTTTCTGCATGTTTACCGAAAAAAAGAGAGGGAGAAAGTAGAAGTATCATTCAACCTTGCTTGCAGAACGACGACGGTTTATCCTTTGTTTTTACTTCAACCTTCAAAAACATTTTTCTTTATACTTTCTCTTTACATTCTAGCTAGAAAGATCATGCTTGAAATAACAGCACTCTCTCTCTCTCTGTTTTCTTTTTCAATTCGACTAGTCTATAAATAGGATAAGAAATTAAAAATGAGTACAGTTGGTATGTCCGGAAATAAAAAAATAGGAAAGGTTACTTTGTACTTTACTTTCTTCATAATAAATGCGGATATGGGGTTATTCATCTTATAGCTGCATTGTATTTTAGTATGGTATTTGGTGATAGACAGTTAGGGGAAATTGAAATAAAGTTGGTGTTGTACTTCCAATACAATGCCATTATACACCCAAGAACACTGCTTGTTATAGCTCACATCCATGATTACATACATGTCACCAGCACAATTTCCGGTCCATTATGACTCCTTATTTGTCCAAGAAGCCGTAATATTCTAGTCTTTGTTTATCTAACACGTTTGTTTCTACTATTCACTCCTTTCCTCTTCACTTCTGTCACCGTGTAAAGGTTGAAAAGTTATGATTTCTATTTACGTACGTATAATGTATTTACAATTGTATCTCAAAATCTATATGCTCCTACCATCTCCTACCATCATCCTACACCATTTTGAAGTACATAAACGAACTAGATTAATCAAGTTGACTTCGATTGTCAGTCGTTTTCCAAGCATGTCTGTCAAACCTACATGCACACAACTATCATAGTCATTAATATAATTCCATTTATTATGCACAGTGCTAGAATTGATATAAAATGTAGTATTGCATAAATTACAGTTATTACAAAACTACACATAGATACATAGCGTGAACATGTATGAACTCTTTTTACCTTAACTATTCTGCTTTTCTATAATATGCTGAAATCCAACCAAATCACAGCAATAGCATTTTAACTTTCTGCAGGAAACAGTAATGGTAGAGGTAGAGTAATGGGCTCACAAGAAAATACAACACATACCTGTTGACAAGCCCAACTTGATGGCTTACTCTCTGCTGGAATTCATTTTAAAAGATCTCAGTTTCCCACAGAGAAAGTCTAATGTAGCAGGGCAGGCAGAGAGCGCCTCTGCCACCACCACCACCAACGTTCCTACCACCATTCCGTACTCTTTCGCATGCATCACCACCGACAGTTGTATTTCTAGCTTGCTTCCATCCACACTCACATCCTTTTTCTCAATCGTTTCTCTTGTATTTAACCAATGCCGTGAAAAATTCTTTCTTCTGAGCGCCCTTCTTTCTTACACTCCATTCACTCGTCAGCACTGCTTTTTCTTTTCACAGTCGTACACATAAAAATCTACTTGCCAAGGGAAAATGGTAGGGTAAACTCTAGCAGAGTTCAAAAAGGGAAAAGAGATAGTTGAACAGAGAGAACAGAACGCTGAGACATAAGAGTATATGAGAAAAGGAAGGAACATTTTATTTGTTCCGTTTCCTCTCGTCTGGAAGAAACCAGCGCCAACCACTGTACTATAGTTTATTTGAGAGTAACACTAGGCCAAGGGTGGTGGTGGTGTTTGTGTATATTGTGGTAAACAATATATAATAGTTATGATAGTAAACCAAGCGTTGTATATAATCAGAATCAGACAGTAAAAAAACAACGTACGCCCGCACACTGAGAAATTGCACAGTCTACCTGTTCGAGTAAAAAATAAGGTGAGAAAACAACGGGTACAAAAAGGAAGCTGAAAGGACGTAGCGTAGTCAAATCTGTTGGTAGTAGACAGTTAGTTTTGATCATCAGCAGCGCGATTTCCTTTATCATTATGCAATCATAAAGAGACCTTGTCTTAGGTAGCATACTAGAATATTAGGATACCCAAAAACACACAACAAAATCATGAACCAAAAAGCAAACTTCTCCTTTTCCTGTTTGTAGTCCCTGTTGCACCACTTTTGCTGACTGCTAAGCACTCCTCTGCCTCCAAGGTATGTATATATCGCACACGCAGGGAGGAAAACTTGTTCTCTCCACTTATTCATTTATTTGACGTTTACACTTGTTGGACTCACTCTCTCAACCTCTCTTTTTTTTTCACTCACTATTTACCACTGCCACAAGTTTCTCTTTGCAAAAGTAATAAGTTATAAAACAGCCATAATACATATACATAATACGTATATACAGATTATACTGATCTCAAAACTAACTGTGCATCTTGCCCCTACTATCTTTTGTTGCATTACAAAACTACAAACAACATGAAAACTCTTGTTTTTAAGCTGAGAATGAGCAAATACGGCAGAATACATAGAAAAATGGGTGATTGTACGATGATATTTGTCGCTTTTAAAAGTTCCTTTGGAAGATATTAGTGGATCTACAAATATTTGCAGAGAAAAAAATATTACTACGAAATTTTCTTGTTGGCCTCCAAAGAATGAATACAAAGTTCATAGAGAAATGTTTAAGATACAAATATAACTGACTGTTTTTTTGTTTTTGTGCTCCCTGTTTACGGTCGCAAGTCACAACACACAAGTTAAGTAAACTGTATTTGTTTATCTCAAAGGACCCTGTTTATGTGACAATCAAACTGTGTCAGAATATGACAAGGGAATTTGTACGGCGCAGCAGAAATAAAAACGTAAAGCAAGTTGTAACTGATAACTATTAAAGTGAAACTAGGACAGAGTATTACCTAACAGATAGGGAGTGCGAAAAACATAAATTAGTTCAGAAGTTACAAGGAAAACGTCTAACAAAGTAAGTACAAAAGAATAAAAACATAGAAAATACATCAATGTATTCGGATCTAGATAATTCTGGTATACTACAATTTACATACATCTTAATATTACTAAAGAATGCATTGGTAACCTTTGCTTGTGTGTCTAACTGTAAGATAATTCATGCATACCTTAAGCTACAGAGATTCATTTGAAGACAAGCATAAGCATACCTACGTATGGTTATTCATGAGGTTTCTCTTCCACAGAAATTAATTAATCTTGCGACAATGTTAAATTGACGTAGTAAATTTCTCCTTTTAAAACTCAAAACAGCTGAACGATATAATTATTTTTAGTTTTATTAATTGGTCATGGTCTAAATTCTTAGCTATGAACTTGGGAAATAGTGAAAAGTGGGGACGAAAAACTTTAATGGTTAAAAACAGTAAGTACAGTGGAGGATCAGTAGCGTATTTACGCTACCATGGTAGCATAAATACGCTACTGATCCTCCACTGAAGTACCATTTTTTCCTATGGCTGAAATTTCTACATTTCTTGGTGCGCTGAACATCAAAATAACATTAAATTATCGCCTGCCCTACTTATATACACATATCTGCTTGTTGGCAACTAATTTAGAATCTGAAAATATTTATTCTACTGAACTACATAAAAGGTTAAATTGAAACTTGACTTTCGTATTCCAATATTCTAGCCATACAACCATTTCGTCGCTAACCCTTAATTTTGTGCGTATGAAAAAATAGAATAGTTGCTGCTCTTTATTATTGCACATTAGCAGTATTCATAAACTAAGTAATAACTGAATGAGATTTGTCACCCGCGCATTAGGATGC
>JAQFXM010003506.1:0-19973 GCA_034693345.1 Entomobrya multifasciata
ATGAATGTTTCACGCTGGGAAGCCTCACAATCGTCAATTAGCCCAACGCAATATTATTGAGCCATGTCCTTCTTTGTATTCTTATATAAAGTGAGTACTTATGTTGGAACGTACTTTTTTTAGAATTAATGTTTATCATTGACCGAATAAATTAACTTTGAACATTTTGATAACATTAGTTATGAAGTTCCAACAAATAATATGAATATGTCAGTTAATAATTTTAAACAGTTGATATCCTAGTTTTTTGCATTGTTGTTTCATTGTTTCATTATGAATTTCAGTTATGTTTGAATATTCGATTAGTTGTACAAAAAATCTTGCCAAAATAATATTTTAAAGATCATTTAGTATTGATACTGGAAAAATTCGGATGTTCTGAATTTATTTGTTTCTGATTTATATTTGTTTTTAATTTTTCCAATTTTAACTTACTGGTTTTACTGCATGTTTATTTTGGGTTAACGGTACGGATCATTTTTAAGTACACTAACTCAAATACTTACTACTAGCAAAGCACAAAGAGGTTAAAATGATGTATTTATTCTTCAATTTCCAACTAGAATCTTAAATAAAAGTTAAGGTGAATATTGCTTGCAATACAAGTACTTCGATAATCTACTTCATCTAATATTGGCGCAACTTTTTCAAGTCCAACTTCAATACGAAACACTGGTGATGATGAACGAAGGTGATTGGGCTAACTGTTAGCCTTGACCATGAATTCCTTTATTCCTACCTAATTAATTTTTGGGGTCAGTATAGTATTAGGAAGAGTGCCTTCATTCGACCGTAGCTACAAACGAATTTATTCAGTCGATTGGATTAACTAGTAGCCCGATTTTTTGACGATTTTTTATGGTAGAAATAACTTAAATGGAATTTCGGCTTAGGAGCATGGCATCCGCCCGCTTGCGTTCTTAATCATTAGCGTAAATGGTAACTCTTGCAAACCTACCCATTCAGGAAAACGATTATTGCCATCGTCAGCATCAAAAACTGTAACAGAAAGTGTATTTTGCAATCAATTTTGGGTGTAGTGATTGGGCAATCCTACTTGTCTGTACACTTGTCAGCAGTAGTGAACTACCACATTCCTGAGAACGAAACGAATTCTTTTTGCCATCTTCAAACTGTGGCTTGGTAAAACGAAAGTCAATCCAGCTGATACATTTTGAGCACGGGAAAATAATTTTTATTTCTCAATATTGCACCTAAAATTAACTTTGATGTTCCGAAAAATGTAGTATTGAATGTAACATGTCAAAAAACCTGCACCTGAATGGCAACAAACCTTTATTTACTTTTGATACATCTCCTGTTTATTTTTAAACTTCACGCAGCTGATGATACCTAATCCTAACTATCTACGTCTGTCTTCATTTTAATGAATATAATTAATGGATGCCTCAAAGTTAGCCAAACCAATGCCACTTAAGCTTACTAAAATGTTAATGATAAATCATGCCAGCTTGTATATACCTTAAGTTTATTTGCAAATGAGTTTATTACTCATAGCGAAAAGGCTTCAATTATTTTCAAGCACTTAATAAAAGGGCATATATGCATAACTAATTACATAAATGATAACTCGAACTTAATATGTTTCTACAATGCAGGGGGACGTGGAGTGGTGAATATAATTACGAAATATTTTGGTGTTGGTTTTGTGTGTGTCGATTTTATAGTTTTTATGGAATCTTTTACCCTCTTATAATTTTTTATCAAAAATCCCTACGCAGTTGGAGAAAAGGCATAAGAACACAATATTTAACAATGATGGTACTAATGTTTTTTATTATTCTATTCCTGCCCATTAACGACGAGTACACAATTAGCGATAAATAATTCGAAGCACAACAGGCTTTGTGATTTCGAAATTGTTTTCGTAATACCTAATGATCACGGTGCAAAGTATACGAAAAACAAATGGGCCGGAATGATTGCCCATCCCTAAACAATAGAACAGTTTCTTTATAATTTTCGAATAAAAGAACAATACTAACAATTACAACTCTTCGAACAAGCTTTATTTCATTTTTATTTCCATTTATTTTTTTATGCATCATTATGTTAAATACTTGGAATTCTATCAGGTTTTATGCAACTAAAAGTCAAATTGAAAACTTGTCACTGTATAAAAGGTTGTGAAAACTTACCATTATCCACTTCTAACTTTTAAACGTTTTCAATACATATGATTTAGTTTAACTACGAAATTCCAACAAAATATCGATAAATATAACATATTTCAAACCATTTTGAACAACTTACTTAATATTTATTTTACAAATTGATGTTTCAGTATGAAATTCGTCTCCACAAATATGTGAAACCCAAAAACCAATTGTTTAATTGATCGCATTGCACAAAATATATGTTTGGAAGCGTCGTTGGAATGAAAGAATACACAGGTAAAAAGACCAATTATGATTTTATGGTTCTAATGTGTTGTCAAAAAGATATCCAAAATATGCATTTTATAATAAGTTTCAGAAATGACAGTCGGAATCAATATCCTGTATAAACCCAGACAAACATTAAATAATACATTTCCTTAGTGCTGACTCACTTCTAAAACAAGGATGCTCAAGTAATACTTTTACAATTATATATTCGAATAACCAGCAAGGGTAATAGATTGATAATTAAATAAAATCTAAATTCAATAATTGAGAATTCATGATTCTGTGATTAAGGAAAAACTATGCAGTTGTATTCAGGTATGAGAATTGCTTTGAAAATAGAATACATTTTGAACACCTGTTTGAGAAGGGAGACTTTTAACAAACATATATTCAAATAAATAATATGCTTGTAGTGCTTGTATTAGAGATCGTATACTAGCTGGAAAAATATTATTCGAAAATACTCGTATATTGTATATATGGTCAAAAGTTATTTTATTTTGTTAACATAAAACCAGGAACTACACAAGTAATAAATTGACACCCCCTTTGATATCTTATCGTTTCTTCACACGTTATGTTATTCAAAAAATCGTTTTCTAGGTGTCAAACACCGGGTGTCCTGTATAAATAATATTTCTATAAGTTCTCACAATTTTGTAAACGAGTTTTGCAAATATATTTGCATAACGTAACATCATTAGACTCGAGGTAATGAAAATTTGTCGTCCGGACTAACTTACTTACATGAAAATACAGACAAATATAAAGCTGAACAAATACGACTGATTTAATTTTGTATAAAGTTTCGTTCTACGGTAAATATATTCTTTTATATCTTATATTAATTTATATATTCGTGTACAACATCAAAAAACTGTTAGGCTTTTGGCCTAACAAACTTATTTCTGAGAAAAAGTTTTGTATTTTATGCAATGATGGTTGACTTTAATGTCAAAATAATTTGTTTGAATTCCTCCAATTTACAGTGAAGCTAACTATTTTCGTATTAAAAAAACTTTAAAAATTGCTCGCCAAAATTTTAAAATTAGTTATTGTAACTATGAATCATCAAATGCATCGTCAGCTTACTAATAAACTTGTAAATTTAATTTAATTCTTATAACAAAGTTTTACTATTATCGGGCACGCCACTGATAATAAACTAGGAAAAATGATTTCCAAAATAGAAAATGCCAGAGTATCTCACAAAACAGTAGTTCCAAAAGAAATAAAATCTGAGTTTGTCTCAAATCCACTGAAAATATTCTTCGATTGGATGTATTTTTTCTTGATTTCTCCAACACGTATTATAAAGGATCCAAGCAACCCACACTTTTATGGAAAGCAATGTTTACCTCAAAAGGTACAGTTACCAGTTTTTATATACCTCAATCTATTTACCAGTCAATTTCACAATAAAACCGCTTAACCCTTTACAGGTTCTTTGTGCTGCGTTAAATATATTAAACTGCTACCAGTATATGTATCTAATTCGACTAGTTCTTCCTGAAAAGTCGTCTGATTTTAAAGGAAATCCAGTACTGTACTTTAACTTTTTTCACCGCGTTGCAAGCACCAGCTACAAGTATGTTGCAATGAAGAGTTTTTGGTTTGACCGAAACTTACACCTGGCTATTTTTAATTTTGTCTGTCTTTGTGACAAATCTTGTTTGAGATCTAGAAGTTTGGTATTGTTCATTCATTCAAAAAAATGTCTTGAAACTGTTTTTATAACGTTTAATCAATTGAATGATGTTTTCTAACACAGTGTATATACTTTCAGATTACATCGACTATGTTTTGGTATTTATTGCATGGAATATGCATGATCTCAGTATTTTATACTATAATATTAGGAGAATGGAGCTATGTAGGTTCATTCGATATTAGTGAGTGGTCTCCAGAGACATGGTTAAAAAATTTGGTCAGACATGGTCGGTTGATGTTCAATTTTGAAAGTGCTAATCATGACATGCCTGACTTGCAACGTATCTCAGTTTGGGATTGGATTATAAGTTTCACATTTCTACTGAGTGACTTAAGGGGGTAAAATATTAATTTTAAATTATGTAGAGTATTGCTATTTACAGTTTTTTTCACTTCTTATAGGCGCATCCTAATAATGTTTTCTGATGTATGCATACTTGCTGCAACTATAACCTTAAAAGCAGCTTCGTCTGAGTTTGCATCTTTAATCAAGAAATCTACATCCAAAAGCGAAATGCACGATGTGCAAATAAAATCGGTTTTGAATACCATTAACGTAAAACTTTCGCATTGTGATGAACACAGGTCTTGGATAGCAATTTATGAAAACTTTCAAGCTATTCAAAATCTTTCGGAAAAAATTAACCTGGCATTTGGCCACATGGTATTTGCTTATTTGGCTGATGGTCTTTTATATTTTTCGGGCCAGCTCGGACTTGTGTTTTTCCTAGATTCGGGAAAATATCACGAACTTGATATTTTTATCCTAATGGTGATAATTATTGTTGTATTAAAATCTTCAGCAGATATTGAATCTCAGGTAAACATTAGGTAATATGAATAAACGAAGGTATCCTTTGAAAAAATGTTATTGGTTTTATAGATGGCAACAGTTAAGACATGGCTTGCAAAAAGTGTTTACAGAAAATCTGCTCCTCTCGAAGAAGTAAATCTTGTGCTCTTTGATTTGACTTCAAATGATATTGGAATAAAGGGAGCTGGCATGTTCACTATTACGTATGGTTTTCTCGGAGGGGTAGGCTAATTTATGCGGTTGTATTAAGTTTAAATAAGAAAATATGACTATTTATAACATATTTGTTCATTTTAGTTTTTCAGTTTGATTCTCACGATCTTCATCATATCAGCACAGCAGCAAGGTGATAATTTTAGTAATAATTGAATCTTGCAAAATTTATAACTTTAAATCATATTTAGCGTGAACTGTAAATGAGGTATGAATGACATGGAATTTTTTACCTAATTTGATAATTTGAACAACTTATTTTGGAAAAAATGCTTCTTACTAATTTTTATGGAATAAATATATAACATGAATAAAATCGCTAGCATGTTTCATTACACGTCGTAAATTACTGAATACACTATTTTGCATTTTAAAAAGTTTTAAGGATATTTCTATTTTTATTTCCGGCGGAAGTTAATCTATTTTACATTTCACAACTTTATTTCTATTGCTACCATAGTAAGCATTTAATAAACCAAAACAACTATTATGCTCTGAAAACTTTAGTACACTTTCTGACAGCTTACTGCTACACATTGAATAAATATTATTTATTCAAAGCCTTTTTGTCCATTCGTAACGAAGCCATTGTCAAGTCTAAATCTCAAAATTGTTGGGCGGATAGTAAGAAAGAATCAGTCTGATTTCCACGAATACCATAAAGATGGGTCAATATTTATTTAATATTTCGTTCAAAATATCTAATCACCCGTTTTTATGGTAACTTATTTTAATGAGACATAAAATTTATTACATAATTTACGCCAGTGTTAAAAAGAACTGAAAATTGTTAATATGTAAATAACTTTGCTGTTGATTTAAGATTCAAAATATATTTAAACGACAATTCTAAAGCAAACACACAAATTGACAACAAATAAAATGATGAAAATAGTACGCACGGTACTATAAACTTGTCAAAGTCAATAGCACTACTTGAACCTTGAATAAACTCCTTTGTATTCAATTGTCCACTGGTTTCATATAAAAATGCTGAGTTAGCCCAATCATCCCATTTACCGATTAAACCACTTGCACCAATCCGGGATGCCGTCAATATTAACCAATGTCTATTCGAAACATGCAGTTCCCAAATATCCATATGCTTATGAACTGAGTCTGGTATGGTGTAGCATATTGCCAAGGTTTCATTTCCAAAAGCTTCCTCCTCTTGAGCCGCACTTTTAATTACAGCTTTGTTCACTTGTAAATTAACACCATACGCGGGAAACAAAATCTTTTCGTTTAGAAACCTTTGAGACCAAAAAATACTCCAGTCCGCGGTAATGTAGCTGTCTTGTATAAGATTGTATATACCCAAAGCCTTGAATTCCGGTCCAAAAAATGATTCGAATGAAGAGCCAATGTAGTCATTGGGGTTCCACATGAATTTGTAGCCTGCATTTAGAGCATCTGGTAGAGATTTAAGAACTTTGGGTGGAGAGGGTATGGTTATTACACTGACAATAGAATTTTCGTACAGTGCCAAAACAGCAGACGCTAACCAAACTATTAATATTCCGACTAATCTTCCAATTTTTGTATTACTTCGTATAAATGATTGCCTGGAAATTGCTGATATCACCGTCATCAAAACGATTTCTAATGTTTTGAATTTAAATGCGGACACAGTATTTGCAAACTTATGGTAAATGCAAGCAAGTAACGTAAAACCTAAAAACGATTGTAGCCAAAACGATGGCACAAACCCAAGTGTCCAAACAAAAATATCCGCATGGGATTCTTTCCTTATTTTGTTTATTTCGCAGTAAATCGGAAACATGTCGTCAATTGCAGAAAACAACTGACCCCTAGATTTGTGCCCAATTAATTTGACTGGATCATTTGGTCCAACAGTTCGAGTAAGAAAGTACTCAAGTTCATTCGAATGCTCCAGGATTCGTGCAATTTTTTCAGGGCGTGTTCTGTCGTGAATTTTCAGTGTGGCATTATGTACTAGTGATAGGTAAATTGCTGACATTATTTCACTTCCACAGTACAGAGAATATTTTGATTGAAAAACGTGAACAAATCGTAGACAGGAGTAGTGATCATCTGCAAAGTTTTTGAAATAATGGGGTGTATTTAAACGAACTAGTACAAGGCCTTCCAATGAACGACCATTAAAATTCCATTGTATACTTTTAAAAATTTCCCAAGGTCTACTCCAAATTAGCGTTTTAGTTGGTGTATTTCGATTACTGTGGGTAAGTCGGGCTGCAAAATTTAAGGAGGTTGCACCAGCAATAAATGTTGACATATGTTTTAATTCAAGTAAGTAGTTACATTTATCTGATATGTATAAATCACTCGAATATTCAGCCACCCAGAAAAACATGCTCTTTACGTAAAATATTTGGCGACGAAATGTACGGTAAAATTTGGACGAATTTCTAAATTGTTGTACTTCGTTTTGGAAGCTTATTGGTGCAACCACTATTTCATAAGGTTGGACAAACTTTAGAGGCCATATTTTGAACATTGAAGTATTGTAATTTTCTGTCAGAGATACACCTATGAATGATCTTAATTCAAAGTTAATATGGGTATCTAAGCAGAACACAAATATCAGGTACCGGAAGGATATATTTGCAATTTCAGGATTAGCTGGAAACCAAAATTTAACAATAGAAGTCTCCATGGCTGGCAACATTTTTGTTAACTGAACTACCGACGGATGCTCAAAAATGCCATGCTACAGAATAGTTTGCCCACATGTGACTTGCTTAAAAGATTTCTTTGTCAATATTTGCAACAAGCCAATTTAAATTAACAACAAATATTTATCTATAGACACTTAAAATCTAAATGATTAGGTCATATGACACTAATTGCCAAGTGCTGGAAATTCTGTGACACTTTGCGCTTACATTTTTGAATTATTGATTGGAAAATTATATGGCATTCAAAATCAGCTCGAATGATAATTACCTTTATTTGACCATCTCTATGGCAGTGATAGATAAACGTATTCAAAAACTAGGTAAAACATTCAAATGTCAATGTTGACTAAAAAATGCTTGGATATACATTAAAATATGTTTCCTTTATCACTAAATACACATACCATTTATTAGATTTTAAATTGGATTATTTTGTAAAAAAAATACTAAAACGTCCTACTTGTTACACACCTTCAATTTGATTGATTTGGAAATAATAACACTATTTTGTGAGTCAACCTCGTGCTAAACCTGGATCTATGTATTGGGCGGATGCCCTATCATTACTTATCTTTAGAATACTTGCAGCTTAATTGACATTTGAAGAGCCACAATATTTAATTTTAGCTTTCATTTTCCGTGAAATTAAAGCCACAAGAAATGCTTTCATGAAATAGTGGCGTTGGTGATATTAACTCCGTTTTTATTGTTTAACTATGGAAAAAAACTTTTGACGTATGTTTATGAACTGATAAATGTTACTACTGTTTGTAGTCTTTGCACTCATTTCAAACCGATCAGACGGTATAAACACTCCAAGCAAAATGTATGAAATATGTTGAATTTAATATACAAGCGTTGTAATCAACTATTGATAAATTTGGAAAACTAAATACATTGATTAACAATTTCATTTCTAGACACTGCGTTTGGAAGATAACATAATAAATTAATTCCAATGAATTTACACTCATCATGTTGACATAATTGTTTCAATGAAAAAACCAAGACTACCTTGTATTTACCTTGGTTATTTCATGTACTTGGAATTCTCCAAATCCTTTCAAGAATCCTAAGTGAAAATTCCTATTAAGTTTAAATTTGAAACAAGTACTCAAATCCCAATCAATTGAAAACTCAACATAGCCTTAATTTTTAAAGACACATTACATATAAACTAAATTGAGATTTTTAAATCGTTCATTTCGAAAATGAAAACGTGATCATACAATTTATGGCAACCAATTTATTAAATTCCAAAGGAATTTTCTGTGTTGCAGAGTAAAAATAGTCTGTGCACTAGTGTATCTGTGAGCACGATATCCCAAAAAATGCTTCAACCAATTTTACAAAACTTGGCATAAAATTTTATATGGTCAAGAGAAAGAACCGGTATGATTCTGAGCCAAACCGTTTGACCTTGACAGGACTACCAGAATCAAATTGTTTAAACACGCAATGTTTTATTGCTTAAATCGATGGATCATTTTATTGGAAACAAACTTTCTCTAGAAATAATGGTCTATAACTTAACTGTTTTTGAGGTATGAACCCTTCAAAAGTCCAAACTCCAATTCGGTCGATGTATATGCTCTCTGGTAGTTATTTGAATATATTATATAAATTGGTTACATGCCAGCAAAGCCAGACCGTTGTAATTTCTATCTATATGGAGTTTTGTTTAAAAGTTTACATGTTTCAGAATATTAAAAATGTTTTTTGATGTTTTCATTTAAATTTTGTACCATGTGCAATAATTGCTTAATTTTAAGAGCCGACATGAAATACCAAAAAGGAAGTTTTCTAAGAAACCGCTTCTGACTCCAGGTTCGTTGAAATTTTATTGGTATTGTAGGAAATTGTTTGCCTATAACAAAGAAAAATTTTAAAGCTAAAAACTATTAATGTTATTAAGATTTGCAATTCTATTACGAATAACTTATTTTTTATCCAATTTAGCTTCATAATGCAATTATAAACTTCATTTTTGAACCAATGAGTTTGCTTTTGATTGAGTTTCATTTTTAAATGTATGCTAAAAACAGTTTTTGTTACCTTTAAAACAAAAGTAAACGATAATTTATAAAACCATTTATAAAAAGGTCAAATTTTACTCCATGTAATACCCTTGACATGTTTTTGTTTGAAGCTTCAAAATTAAATTTTTAAAGCGAATACAACAGTATTCCTAAAACATTTGTTTTGAAAACAAAATTGTTTTGACAGATTTGCAATTTCTTGAAAGAATACCA
This sequence comes from Entomobrya multifasciata, assembly GCA_034693345.1. Lineage (NCBI taxonomy): Eukaryota > Metazoa > Arthropoda > Collembola > Entomobryomorpha > Entomobryidae > Entomobrya > Entomobrya multifasciata. Next base: position 10,061 of record JAQFXM010003506.1, read on the forward strand.
CAGTTATATCAGTGTTATGACACTCTCTAAGTCCGTGTGTGTTTCCTTCATTTAAAATTCCATTAATTCTTCACAAAAATATTGACGCACAAAAAAGTATCTCTATTTGAATCTTATTGTTCGAAAATAGTAAGGTTAAATTTTTTTTCGATTCGTCATACCAAAATTTCAGTTCAACTATCAAACATCCACAAAAAGTTGTTGCACAATTTTTCTTAAACTTTAAATACAATGTTACCCCAAAAGTTGATTTTTTTGTTGGAACAGCTAACGAGATTTTGAGAGGCATTTTCCATACAAGTATATTTAAATGGGATAAAAACACCCAAACGTTTAGCATTTCAGAAGGCTACCGTGGGATTCATTTAAAATGTTGCACAATTTTGGGTCATTCATACCCATATGATCTACTTAAGAAACACAAACAAGATGAAACCTAAACCGGTTTAGGTTTTTTGACATACGTTATAGCTTGGATGGAAGTTATGCTTGTATCGTTTGTAATTTTTTTATACGATCGAATGCAAATGTACTTGGGTGAATGCGTTTACCTGGTCAACCAAGTTATTCAATACTCTCAGTACATTGAATGTAAGCTCTTAACAACTTCCAATTAATACATATTTCATATTAGTGGCTTTATAAACATAATTGTATTATTGTTTACCAAATATTCAAGCCAAATTACAAGTTCGAAATGATCCGTTCATCAAACAAACTTATCGAACTGCTTGGATACTTATGCAGCTAACAATTCTCGTCCCATCTATAATCCCACCTCTGTATGCACTTACAACTTTGCTGGATTTCGAACCAACTCATGTTCTAATTTTGGAAATATTTGAAATTGGTCTTAGAGGAACTGATTACCCCTGGTTATGTTTAATGGCTTTGCCTATTTTTGGACTATCGCTAACTGCTTTCAATGCACTTGTGTTGGGTCTTTACTATGTTATTTTATCTAATTCTTGTCTAACATTTCTAATCCCCGACAAAATTTGCATTCAAAGTACAAACACGACAAGATTAGAAAAAAGGAGAAAATACACAGTACAAAGTCGATATTTAGGTTTAATGGATGAGTCAACATTTATTATTTTTTACAGAACTCAACAAGTTTTGAACGTCGTACTGAACGAAATATTTTCATGTGTTATGTTCTCAAGTCGTCATGTTGCTTATCTGCTGATTGTTGTGTGTTTTACTACTACATTTATTGCGGCTTATTCTGAGCTTATTCAAGCTTGGATTTTAATTTTATTTACTTGGGTTGGAGCAGTCTTTTTGGTTATAGGAGTGTTATATGTAGAAGTGAATGTTTGTGGCAGCTTCGCTGATTTGTCAGATGAAATTTTTGGCAGAGTGTATAAAAATACAGTACCAAACTCAGTTCTTAGGAAAACTATTAAAAGCTGTAGTACCCTAAGAATCGATATTGCCTATCCGTTTTTTCAAATAAGTCGTCAAACATTTCCTGAATTTTTATGCCAATCGAGTGATTTTATAGTGAGCTTGCTTATGACTCGTCAATAGTTTGTTGCTAGTTAAGCTATAAATATAAATAAATTTTGTCAATAAACTAAAATTAAATTTAAGGCTTTGGTATAGAAGTATAGTACATCTGTGCTAATAAGTCTAGTTAATGCAACCAATTTTCAACAACAAGGGCTGATTTGCAAACTTAGGTAGTAGGGAACTTTAGTTATTGTGTTTAAAAACTATTAACACTAAATAATGCGAGGTAACCAAAAGGTTTAGTAAAAACTCTAGTTAAAAGCTGCTACCAACTCCGTTGTCCAGAAAAAAATCAGGCAAACATTAAAAAACAGTTTTGGTTTTTGGAAATTTAAAAATTTAAGCTTTTATTTAAGCAACCAAGGTTTCGCTTTTCGTGGTGGGCATTGCTTCATCAGGCTGTACAAAACAATATTTAATACAAATGATTGATTATATAATATAATATTAGAGGAATATTAGTACTAGTATAAACATTTTTAGAATGATAAATTTTAAAGTTGTATTTTAACCTGTAAAAACGAAATGAACGCATGATTTTTTGTACCGTGAATTTTTTTGGCGTACAAACAAATTGAATACTTAAGCATCATATTATTTAATAGTATTTATTAGCAAATTCCAGTGTGCATGATTTACAATTTCATCCAATTCGTGTAAACTTTAAGAAAATATTTTGCCGTTACATTTTTTAAACCTATCTATTGTTGTTTTAAAACGGTATATTGCTTATTATTGTACAGCTTATTTATTTTGACAAGCATTTTTTTCCGTTTTCATCTAATTTTTGAAATTGATTTCCAAAATTGAATACAATTTGATGCTTACAAAGCATGTTGGTTTGATTATTTTGTTTGAGCTTGTTGTTTTCCAGATACTACCAAAATAAACCTGAACTGACTTGTTTATAAAAATAGTATAAAACTATTTAGATGACATCGTGTTTTTCTGTGGCTTTATGTAATATTCCATTAACCTTTATCCTTTAACATGTAATAGACCTAATAATTCCTTATTAAAATTAGTATAAAACTAGATATCCTTTTCGAATGCCCTTGTATAAATGCATGAAGGCCATTGGTTTTTTGTGTCTTTACTATACAAAATGTTTGTCTCAACAGTAGAACATATAACATACTTATTTCTAGCCATTTTGAAATGTTAAGGTTGAATAAAATATTGTTAGTACAACGAATGAAATCTGTCGTTTAAACTCCAAATTTTGAGACATATTGCCTATGTTATGATTTTAGTTTGAGATAAAGATACTGTGATGTCAGCTGAAATAGTGTTGTTGGGTGCCGCCGCCAAAAATAACTCGTACATGATTTACTATACTCGTCACGGTCGAGTGAGCAAGAACAAAAGTACCCTAGACGAAAGAACGCAGAAAGTAAACAAAATTGCAACATTTTTCGTTTCAAAGGGATATCGCACGATTAAACCAATATGCTTCAAGATTCTCGGTCAGACATACCCAATTTTCATTGTTATTTATTAGCTCTACAGAAATAAGAACTGGAGACCTGGAGGGGCTTAGGATTTTTGACTTGAGTAATGGCTTGGAATCTGAAAAGCATAGAAATTATCTGCCTGGCATTTGATTTATAATAAAAAGCATTGCCAATGGCTTTAAACTCATTGTGATTTATACCATTTCTTCAGTTCCTAATTATATTTACTCTTTGATTCAATAACCTTATATAATTTTAAATCTTATCATATTAATAGTATTGAGTATCAACTTTTCAAATAAAATGTTTGAGCTTTCCTGTCTAATAGTTGAAATAATCCTACATGAAAAATACTGGGTGCAAATAACACACTTCTTTATCGAAATTTCATTACATACCCTGGCCAAACGTTGAAACAATTTTAAATCTTCTGTGAAAACAAATAAGCTCTCGAGAAAATATTATAAATGACAAAGCCACTAGTTATTGAATCGGGGATACGATAATATGTCAGGAGGGATAATAGCAGTCTTACCTCCAACCAAACATACAAGGCGAATTCTACTAATGGACAAATGTCTTTTGTCGAAATGACATTTGGCGAATTTGGTTTACTAGGCAAATTTGCATTTCTGTCGAATTTTCTCATAGCATGCAAATGTCTACCCCCAAAGTTCTTTCAAAATATGTCGTGCAGTTTCATTTCTGTCAGTAGCATTCAGCATCTTGAACAACACAGTCGTAACCATGGAATCTGAAGATGTTACATCTGCAGTTGGGGATACACCAAACTCCTAGAAACGAAAAAGAAATTATCGCCCTAAATTCCAGTCTAAGAGCTAGTTGTATTCGCTGGACAAGGAAGTGACTGGTGTAAAATACTATCGTTGTAAAGACAGGTCTATTTGTAAAGCAAGGCTTGTTGTACAACCGGATGATTCGGTGGAATTGACACGGTAGACATTTTATAAAAGTCCATCACAACAATTTTTATACTGCTCACAGAGTGACTTGCTGTGGTTAACTGGCCTACTGAAAAATTTAACAAATAACTAATTATACTGAGACCACCACTAGAATCAGTATTAAATTATCGACAAGATGATACTAAATAGTCATGCAATCTAATTCTACTAATTCTTTTCCTAATGCATTATCATGTTGAATACTTGGGATTCGGCCAAGTTTTGTGCCATTCAGAAATCTAATTGTAATTTTTTTGCCACTATATAAACCGTTGTGAAAACATGCCTATATTCACTGTTTTAACCTTGAATGAATGAAAATATGAATTTCCAACAAAATATCAATAATTACAATATTTTTCAAAACATGTAAGAAATTTACTTAATATTGATTTTACACATTGACGTTTCAGTACGAAAACGAAATTCTTCTACAGAAGTATATGAGCCTTTAATAACAACAAGTATATAATATTTCGTGTAGCACAAAACCTATATGTGGAAGTTTCGTGGGAATGAAAGAATACAAAATTGTATAGCCCGATTTTGAGTTTGTGGTTCTCACGAGTTATCAAAAAGATATCCATACCATGAAGTATGGAGTAGGTTGCAGAGATGAAATTCGGGAAACATTTTCCTAAGCAAACCAAGAAAGAGATTAAAAAATCAATTTCTTGACTGCTGACTCACTTCGAAAAAACAAGGGCGCTCAAGCATTATTTTTGCAACTATATATTCGAATCACTAGCACGGGTAATATTTTGATGTTTGAATAAAATCCAAATTCAAATACTCACAAAAATCATTTTATGATTCAAGAAAAAATGCAGTTTTATTTGCTTAAGAAAATTGAATTGAATATCGAATAAATTTTAAACACCTGTTTCATAAGGGATACTTCTGATTTTTAGCAAAAAATATTTCACATCATTAAATTTATTATAGTGCTTGTTTGATAGATCGTATATTAGCTCGGAAAACATTATTTGCAAATATTTGTGTAAAACATTTTCCAAATTATGGTATTTTTTAACTGAAGAAAGACGGAATAATCACTAATACTATATTAACAAATCCGTAGATATCTTAGCGTTCTAGTACACGTTCTTTTGTTTAAAAAAGTTTTTTATGAAGCAAACACTGGGTTTTCCATTTAAATAATATTTATGCAGTTTCGTACAATTTTATAAACGAATGTCAAATATCTTTGCATAAAGTAACATCATTGGATTCAAGGTTATGAAAATGTTTCTATCCGAATAAACTCTGTTGTGTGAAAATAACGACAAATATGCAGCTGAAAAAATGCATCGGTTTTGAATTTTGTATAAAGTATCGTTCTATGGTAAATATTTTCTTTTATACTACTTATTGATTTGTTCTTAGATTATATCCAAAAACTGTAAGGCTTGTGTCTTAACAAACTTCGGACTGAGAAATAGGTTAGTATTCCATGCAATGATAAAAGACTTCAATATCCAAATATATCCTTTGATTTTCAAAAATTTTAGTTAAGGTATTTAAATTCCATTAAAAAAATTAAAAAACTTTTTCAAGATTTTAATATTGCTTAGCATTGAAACTACAAATCATCAAAATATTAGTCAGATTACTTAGTTATTAATTAAATTTAATACTTATAAAAAAGTGTCAATAATATCTAGCACACAACTGAAACTATATTAGGGAAAATGATTTCCACAATAAGAAATACCAAAGTATCTAACACAACAGTAACTCCAAAAGGAAGAAAATTTGAGTTTGTATCTAATCCACTGAAAATATTCTTCGATTGGATGTACTTTTTCCTAATTTGTCCAACACGTATTATAAACGATCCTAGCAACCAAACGTTTTATGGGAAGCAATGGTTACCTCAAAAGGTAGAGTTACCAGTTTCGATAGACCTAAATCTATTTAATGTTTAGTATCAAATTAGAACTGCTTTACCCTTAACAGGTCCTTTGTGCTGTATTAAATATACTAAACTGTTACCAGTACATGTATCTAATTCGACTAATTCTTCCTGAAAAGTCATGCGATTTTAACGGAAATCCAGCACTGTACTTTAAATTATTTCACCGACTTGCAAGTATCAGCTACAAATATATTGCAATAAAGAGTTTTTGGTTTGACCGAAACTTGCATCTGGCAATTCTCAATTTTGCCCGTCTTTGCAACAAGTCTTGTTTGAGATCCAGAAGTCTGGTATTGTAAATTTTGTTTATACATTCCTTTCTGAAATTTGAACTTTTTTTAACTTTTAACTATTCGAATGAATGAAGCTAACATATTGTATGTGCTTACAGATTACATCGACTATGGTTTGGCATTTGTTTCAAGGAATATGCATGACCTCAGTATTTTATAATATAATATTAGGAAAATGGAGCTTTGTGAGTTCATTCGATCCAAGTGAGTGGTCCCCAGAAACGTGGCTGAAAAATTTAGTAAGACATGCTCGGTTTATGTTCAATTTTGAAACTGCTAATCAAGACATGCCTGACCTGCAACGTCTCTCAGTTTGGGATTGGATAATAAGTTTCACATTTCTACTCAGCGACTTAAGGGGGTAAAATATTAATTTTAAATTATGTAGAGTATTGTCATTTACAGTTTTTTATACTTTTTATAGGCGCATCCTAATAATGTTTTCTGATGTATGTATACTTGCTGCGACCATCACCTTAAAAGCAGCTTCGTCTGAGTTTGCATGTTTACTCAAAAAGTCTACATTCAAAAAAGAAGTGCATGATGAGAAAATAAAATCCGTCTTGAATACAAAACTTTGGCATTGTGATCAACCCGAGTCATGGAAAGCAATTTATGACAACTTTCAAGCTATTCAAAGTCTTTCTGATAAAATTAACCTTGCATTTGGACACATGGTGTTTGCTTATTTGGCTGATGGTCTTTTATATTTTTCGGGCCAGCTTGGACTTGTGTTTGTCCTGGATTCGAGTAAATATCACGATCTTGACATTTTTATCTTAATGGTGATTATTATCGTTGTTGTATTAAAAGCTTCGGCAGATATTGAATCTCAGGTAGACATTAAATAATATAAATAAATAAAAGTGTATTTAAAAAACATATAGTATTCGTTTATAGATGGCAACAATTAAGACGTGGCTTGCGAAAAGTGTTTACAGAAAATCTGCTCCTCTCGAAGAAGTTAATCTTGTGCTCTATGATTTGGCATCGAATGATATTGGAATAAAGGGAAGCGGCATGTTTACTATAACATATGGGTTTCTCGGAGGGGTATGCTTTTTTATGTGATACTAATGTATTTTTAATGTAAGAAAATCTAACATATAACTGTTTGTAAAATAAATGTTCATTTCAGTTTTTCGGTTTGATTCTTACAGTCTTCGTTATATCAGCACAACAGCAAGGTGATAAGTAAATCTTTCAATTTGTCATAATATATTGCACTTGGTTTAGTTTAGTGGCTTGGATAAAACTAATTTACTAAAGCTGATTTTAGTGTAAACCGTTGACGAGCTATAGTGTAAGATGGAAAATTTTCTACCTATTTAATTGAATAATTTAAAGTATAACCTTGATTTGGAATTGCAAACTAACAATTAAATGAATAAAAAAGCAGTAATTATTAGCTTAGAATTTTTCCCTTACATACTGCATATTATTGTATTTGAGATAATGAATGTACTATTTTGTAATTTCAAAAACCTTAATGATGTTTCTTTGTTTATTTATTGTGATTTAGTAGTGCATTGATTTTACATGTACGCTCTTAACATTGTATTTTTGTTGTTGCCTGTACAAGTAATTATTAAACCAAAAACAACATTAGGCTTTGGGAACTTAAGAAATCTTGATGGCAGCTTAATAAATGCATCAATATTTATGGAGCTCATAAATAATTAGAGCGTTGTTTCTGTCCAGGCAACTACAAGCGTACACAATTTTCCTACGAAACACGATCGTCAAGATTTTCAAGGGCCGATTTTAAGCTGATTCGTATTTTGACTATAAGTTAAAATATATATAGACTGTAGGAATTAAATTCATTGCATGCACCAAATTATCATGTGTAGTATCACCAGTTTAAATGTCACAATGCAATGTCGAGGAAATCATAAAAAAACAATTGTCAAGGCTAAGAATTATGGTACGTACTGAAAGGTAGAGAAAATGTTGTAAACCGTGGGGTTATGAACATTAACTGATGTCCAAAGATGATACCAACAATTATGATAAGTATGAATCCAAAAATCTTAGTTCTTTTCTCAGCTTAGGATAGGATTCTTCCACTACGATCAGGACACAGGTTTGGATGACAAGACACGTTTGTATAGCACGACACAAATTTAGAACACAAGACACAGAGCTGGTAATGTTATGCTTATGATGACACAAATCTGTAGACTGCTTTGCGGATATTATTCTGAGGATTGCTTGAAGGATGATACAAGTTAGACTGCTTGGCTGATGATACAATTTTAGATTGCTTGGCTGATGATACAAGTGTACTGCTTGAATTATGATACAATTTTAGACTGCTTGGCCGATGATACAAGTTAGACTGCTTGTTATGAACTGGTTTGGTGATGCTTAGCTATGACACAAGTTTAGGGCAGACAACAAGAACAGTGATCAGGTGCTGATGAAGTCTTCTCCAAACTTTGGATCCTCAACTATAGTACCTCGAACTTTGGATCCCCAACTATAGTACCTCAAACTTTAGTTCCTCAACTATAGTACGACTAAAAATGACTATGAAGCTAACGACTTTGAGAATAGTTTTAAGTTAAACGATTTGACTTTATTCTGACAATTTGACTTGAGAAGAGACAGACATGGACAAAGACGAAAAAGACACGAAAAAAGTACCGAAAAAAGACACGAAAAAGACCGAAAAAAGACAGCGATTTCACTGGAGCAAGGTCCGAAGAAGACTTCAGTGAAACGCTTTTACATATAAACAACGATATAATTTTACAAGTTACAATTTTACAGTTTCATTGACAACTTGACTATTTGTACTAAAATGCCTTCTCTCTTCAGATTACAATTTCCAACACGCTTTTTTCAATCAAAAATCAAGTCTGAATTCTCCTCAGAAATAGCACTTGTCTCCTTTGGTACAAGTATCTCAAGCCTAATCCAGTCAAAATAAGAGAAAATAATATCGCGATCACGAACAAAATTGGAGCCAACATATTTCGTCTCTCTGTAAAATAATGAATTGATTCAAATATTTTTATGAAACCAATAATTTTAAAATGGTTTTGCCATCCAATCTCAAGTACCTGTAACAATCACTCGAAAACTCCGGCTCACGATACCTCCAATATTCTTAACAGTGCACTTGTACACGCCTTGAATTTCAAGGGACACTGTCTTCGCAAACCTTATCCTGACCACTGTTAATGTCGAAGTTCCATTACCCTTCTCTAACGTCACATTAAATAATGACTCTTTGCACTTATCATGATGGAACTGACATTGAAAATCAATTGACCTCTTTAAAATTTCTCTTTCATCTTTCCTGACATCAATGTTTGCTTCTGGAGCACCACTTTCAACTGTCCAAACCAACTCTTTACTTTCCTCGTCCAAATAAAAGTAAACACTTGTTTCTGCCTCCATATCACTATCATTTACAAATCTGGGTGGCACAGCATCCAAAATCGTAACATTTCTAATAATCTTATCCCATGTCTTAGTATTCCACTGCGGCATCCAGCACTCCACAGATATGATATCTTTATTTGCAGTAATTTGCCAACCAAGCTGATGCTCAATTTCTTTATTAGTTTCGTACAAATTGATTACTTGAACGCCCCCACTAAAATATAACTCAGTAATAGAAGACTCATCTTTTAAATTGACAATTTTCCTCGTTCCATTTTTAAAGTTTATTCCTACAAAAGCTCCGTTACTGTAAAACGATGTCCAACCTAAACAAATAGGAACTAAAGTCTCCCCAACATAGAAATGGTCTCTAGG